>JTDE01000531.1:0-35578 GCA_014338405.1 Paragonimus skrjabini miyazakii | reverse complement strand
TGCAAGATAGCTCGTGAACTTGTCAAGATATCGTTTCTCACTGAATGCACACATGACGGTCGATATCCCTATCAATTCCTGCGGCTGTTGAGGAAAAACAAGTCCATATTCATTCCGGGAACGACATCATGTAGAGATCTGGCTTGCATCACACGTTATTAAACGATCTCCCTGAGACGACCAGGATGTCACATCCGATTTCCCATTCATAAATTCTAGCTTTTCTGTGGCATTATCTTCTTCACACACATACACACCATATCGTGAAGTGCACCAGACATTCGATCCGGCCGTTTGCTTTGTTCACGAATGTGCAGTGTGCATATAGTAGTAATAGGAGGTGAACAGTTGAAGCCGCCGTAGTAATTTTTTATATGGGCGTTGACAATAAAACTGTATGATCGTGAGTGGTTTGGACAAGTAAAGTGGTTTCAGTGGGGCCCCATGAAAATGTTCGACCTAAACTGAGACTTAGCAATAAAGACAAGTGTCTTCTAGTGACAGAGGGACGGGAAAAAAACCTCTCTTGACCATAGTTTTCGATGCGTATGCGCACATTACAACACCTAACTGACACGTCAGTTCCGTTCAAGTCCTTCCCACGTGCGCCCTATTTAAAGCTTGAGACTTGCCTGCTTCTCCTAAAGTGTAATAGGTAGACGTAATTGATCCAACATCCAACAGTTGTACCCGTCACATGTCAATGGCCGGCCGAGTTCGCTCCAGGTTGAACATTCTGGCTGCTGAACAAAGCCAAAGGCGTACCGAAATACAAACCGGCCTCCACCCTTTTGAACATGAATTGCGTAGGCGTCGCAGAAAGCGAGAGTCATTTTACACGTGAGTCAGACGGTGTAATCGCGGCACGAAGTGTGCATTAACCGTCACGACCTATCAGCTTGTGCGCTTACGTGGGCTTTGATCAAGTGCCTGACCTGCAAAATGTGTGTGTGTGTGTGTGTGTGTACGTCGACAGCCAAATGGGCAGTGTCCAGGAGTAGTAGGTTTCCAATAGGCGTTTCGTAAGTAATAAATATCCACAACACCAAGGATAAATATGAGACAACACTCGTACATGAAACATTTCATTCAAAACTGGGGTGCGCTCCATCTGCAGCAAATGTAATAGGAGTGCAGTAACCTTACGTATTCCACACGTTCTTCAATAAGCCAATGAAAGGCTTTCACAAAAAGGAGGATGGAAAATAGGAATAGGAATTATGTGCCCAGTTAGTCTTGGAAAAACGCAAACACGAGACACATATCGAAAAAGGAGTACCAAGCCTGTGATACCAAATTATCCACCTCGGCTTGTAATGTTTCACGCTGTCCTCTCACTTTGCGCTCCCACGTGCATGTGTGAGATGCATGTGGCTAGTGCACCCGTAAGGGTGTACGGGTCACTTTACTGTCTTGGATTTACGGGGTTCGACACCCAGGATCGATTAGACGATGGTGGCAATCTCGCAGATCCACAGTTTAGGTGATTTGCTCATGGTTCCTATTTGGTGTGTTAAATCGTGCAGTGATATTTTGGCTTCATGTGTGTATATGACATTGCAATTCTGAACATATTGACTAATTTTACTGTCAGTGTGATAGGTATTGAATGAGGAAGGTGATCACATTACTTCTTAAAGGCATTTCAGAATCACTTATCAGGTGGTCTTGCTGAATTTACCTCTATCGGTGCATGCACAAAACCACACATGCTCAACATTCCAGGAATGTTGGGAATCTTAGCGGGCTTGAAGATACGTTAACTAACTGAATTTAATCGGGTGATCATGTGACCTTGCTGATCACCTGACTGACAACATTCTCATTGTTAGCCTGTAGTGGTCGTGATGTGTAGAAGTTGGTACATAGAGTGATGGATACATTGCTCATCATATGGAGATTCAAACCCGACAGACTGAAACCTACAATCGACCCAACTGGAAACAGAAACAGTGCAGCACCAGGAACTCCGTCTCGTTAGATGGCAGACGTATATAATGTTTTTATAGCCTAGTTTTGAGGATGATCGAAGCGTTGTCAAGGTGATCAAGTTCTGTACTACTCACTACCAAGAGCGTAAAACGAATCCTCGTTGCTCTGTTGACCATTTACAGATTGGTTTGAACATTTCTGAAGCCCGGAAGTGTGTGGGACTGAACGTACACGGGTGGGACAGCCACAGCAACCGTACTGTGGTTCGCTGCTGGACGTATAAAGTCACTAAAACAATCACATTAGAATCAATTATGCATTTTCTGCATCCAGTTTGACAGATCTATCTACGACTGCAGTAAATGAAACTTCGTGTGAATGTTTGGTCTGTTCGGTACGAACTCATTAATCGGCAGTTTGACACGTCCGTTTAGAACGAAACTTATAGTTACGACTATGGATCAACGAACCTGCAAATATCAACATTTTTTTCAACCCATGAATGACATTCATTTGATGCTATTGGTGGCTGTCCTACCGAGTCTCTTTTTTATCTTTGAGGTACTTTAAACTTAAGGCATCACACGCAACGCCCACCCAACTTAAACGCGCTTAACGTCGGTGCACGACGTGTTGAACATGCTTAAGGCAAAACACATACAAGCACTCGGTTTTGGTATTGTACTGTGTAGTGTCGCTTGGCAACCTAATGTTGACCTCGTTTCCTTAGAGGAATTTTATCAGTCTATTAACTCGATCAGCCAACTTGCGATTACTTTGTGAACGTGAGAAGATAGAAATATGGATCAAACAAGCTCTTTGAAATAGGGACGAGTTGATTAGAAGTACTGCTCACACCCAACATAATTGGAACCCTGATGGGACTATTTCAAGTAAATATAGTTTTCTGCATGCACAGCAAACCTATTTTTGAATTGGGACAGGTTTTAAAGGGCAGAATGCCTCTGAGTCTGTTAAGATGCTAACTGAGAATGTGTACTTCCTGAGCTAAAGTATCCGTTAAGCCAACTGCTTAAATTAACAAAAAACCGTACAAGTGGTAATTCAAAATTTGTGGACAACCGTCTGCAGACCACAGCAAGCTCTCTAGTATCGTGTCTACAGTTTGCCACAACACAGCTATAGTCAGTCAGAAGTTTTTGAGTACCGTGATGCCATTTGACCAAAACCAACCCTAGTAATTCGATTACGGGGAAAATTAAATATGAGTCTCTCTCCAGTCGCTTCATGTATAACCAGAAGTTAGTTTACTAAATCCATAGCATCCTGTTTTTATTTTTACCACGTCTAAGTTAACCCTGGGTTCGACCTCGTTCATTAATCATTGGTCAACCAGTGCATCACAATCTCTATTCTTGGTCAACCGAGGGTCTTCTCATTAGACTGGTCACATACAATTCAAGTTGTTCGTAGCAAATACGGTTCAGTGCAAATGCGTGCGGTAAGCTATGAATCCAAACTGGTGCTTAGCTGCAAAAAGTAGACGAAGTCTGCAATGTATCCGTGAGATGAAAAACTTTATTTATACGGATCAAAAAGATATCTCTGAGAATGAATAGACGCCCATACGACCACTTGGCGGTTAGAATTCCAGTTGTAATTTCCATTTATCCACCAGCCTAAGTGACTTCACTTCAGCTGACAATACGCCGAACAGGTTTCCTGAGCGTCATACTCTCAAGTTCTATACGTAGCTAGCATAACAGCAAACTGAAATATGCTGCATCCTAAATTGAGATATATTTGTGGTTTGTCTTTAATAACCGCTCTTTTTTAGAATGTCATATCACGTCCTTCAAACTGAACATTCTGATTCTAACTAAACTTTCAAATTTTATCTCCTTGTGTTGTGCAAAGGGAATGATAACACACACTTCAATAAATTCAATTCAGAATAACCACATCTAAATATTTAACAACACTTGTCTTCTGATTTTCCCTGACAGCATCATCAGCTTGAGAAATTACCAATAGATTTGACATACATTTTCGGACATTCAAACTATCTCATCAGATAGCTTGGCCGTCAGAATGGTAAATTACAATCATTACTGTATCTTTACTGCACTATCAGATCTAGGTCATGACAAGAATATAAAATATTGATTAACTGAAAACAGAGCGAAACATGAGTTGAGTGTCTGCTTTCGAAAGGAGCTAGTTAGAAAGTCAACGAATACTGTGATCTAGCCCAAGTAATGTTCAACTTTTATCAGTCAAACCTCTGATTTCTTATCGGCATTCTACACATAATTTAGTACTTTTAATTAATTCTGTGACTTAAATTTTCTTGAGCTTTTGTATCTTTGACGTCAACTACTGGCATTAGCGAAAAAGTTACAGAATACTCCCGTTGTACAACGAAGTAACCTGATCGTTGTGTAGAAGTGAAGGTGTTTGAATGTGTGAACATAATAATTCTGCCTTACCTATCGTGAGGTCAACGGCACATTGCTTGGTACGGTTGCCTCGTGAAAATGCGGACTGGGCTTCAATTCCTGGTCGTGGTTAAAATGTGCACCACTGAAGAATACGAGCTCGAATCAAGTGCTTCCTTTCGAAAATGGCTGATGGGAAGGTCTAACTAAATGCAAAATGTGACACTGATGATGAATGTTGCTTCAGCTCATTTTGTTTTGTACACTTGAGCTTTAAGAATATTGTCCAGGTCTCTTGATCAACTCCAGATTGGCAGTCTCGTAACCAAAGTTTATAGATCAGACTGAAGTAGATGTGTCCATGTAATTTACTTCCAGATTACCTCTGATAAATATAAACTATTTTTGGGTGACACACACAACTTCACATCGTGCATGTATCACCCTCTGCTCAACGCCCAGAGTCACATGGTCTCATAGTCTGTCTGGGTGCCTTCTTGCCCTACCACCATTTTAGCAAAGTAAGAACATTGTTTGGTACGCCTTGAGTCTCCTAGCCTTAACCTACTACTCTCCTAGCCATTACTGTAATATCACCTGCAATTTTCCGCACCGGCTATAAAGTTCTTCCCCATGTTTTCTATAAACCTATTACATCATTGCTGAAGTCATTCAATAAACTACAAGAAAGTAAATTGTACAACCTTGTGTTGACAACCTGATCGAAACACCAGTTACCTAAATTAGTAAGTAACGAACAACTAAGTTGGTGGTCCAATCGAAAGCCCGATTCAGAAGATTCTGATGAGGTTGTACGAAAGGCTGTTGCTGGACTTTGGTTCCTTTTGGCCATATACTGTTTTCTTCTGTTGAACAATCGCATAACGGAATGCTTTTTCCAGATCATTGGGTTCAGTGCAAACAGTGATCCCATGTTTTAAGTGTCCATTATAATGCCGTACATATGATGGTTTACAACATCCAGTCGGAGACCATTTCGTCATGAGGTATACGAAAAGCCGCAATTCAAGTTCAACAACTTGGGATGTTCGTAAATCCTCATTTTGTGGAATACATAATTTTATCTCTACTTTCAAGTTTAAACACTGTCTTGCGCAATAGACTTATTGATGTAACGTCTTCTATTTATGTTCGGCCCCTCCGTTGTGAATTGTTCCAATGTTACCTCATCTTTAATACAACCAAAATACAAATCGAAAGTCACGTGGACGAATTCCTACAAGAAGTCAACCATCCCTATATGTGTTGGGTTAGTAACCAAACCTGGCATGCAGACAAGTGTGTTGGCATGCTGTCGCCGTCAGCGCGTTTAGCTGATCTTGCACAGTAGTATCAACCGCTGACTGAACAATAGGGCAAATCAACCGGCTAGGGTAACAGAATGGACATTAAGGTCAAGGTAGGTAACGTAATCTCCTGCTGGATAGTCGCTGGCTACGGATGATGTCCACGGGTTGTAAACCGAACACAAGATAAAGCTAAATTAAGACCGTAAAACCCTGGACTTTATCAGGTGTCTCCGTCTTGTACAAAAGTGATAATAGGACTCTTACGCTTTTGATGAAAGCCTACTAACAACTGCTTCATTGACTATACACTAGGCATGCGCGATTTATCACATCTAAAGGCTTAGTCAAAATAGTTTGTGTATAATGCCTAAGTTAACTCGACAAAAACGACATCTGTCTTGTTAATTCCAACCACGTGCTACGTGACTGCACCGTTTCAGTCCCAATTAACCGATTGAACTTGTAGTGTAACATTGTGTCAACCATTTTTAAACTTTGGGATGTGATGTTCAACAAATTACGTGCCATAGTTCACATGTCTGCTTTTCTGTTTGTTGCATTCAAACCAACCCAAACGTGGCCGTCATACAATAACTATTATAACGGTATTGTAGTATTCTCTTATTGGACCTTATGGGTTTATTATACATAGAAAGAACTTGTTAATACTACAGACATTAAACATTCACACAAACAATAGGCTAATTCACACCAATCAGCAAATGTTATTGATTACCATTGTTTTGTCCAAATTACCTTCGATACTATCTAGCATCAATTAATTCACCAAACTGGTCACACGTATTAGCTGAACGATTGCTTTTCAGTGATCGTGAGCTCCAGACGATTACCTCTGTTTTTATTAATCGGCTCTGCAACATTTGTTAAATGCTTCCATTCTGAAATGCACCTATATAATTATGGCATTGTGTACATATATATATACGTTGTATACGTTACAAATGTTACAGTCGAAAGTCGGACTACGTTATGTGCTGACTTCAAACGTTTCTATCGACTGTTCGGCCAGTGTGAAAACAGAACGCCTCTGAAATGAAACCTATAGATGGCTGTGGATCGTGAACGATGCTCACCATCATACCTATGGCCGGTAGGGGTTAACGGTCATTAGTTTCGGAACAAATAGAGCAGGCTGTCAATGGCTGGTCAACAGGGCTTCACAACTTCGGGGGATTCTTGAGTTGTCAGTGTTCATCAGCATAGTAAACGAGGTAGTAGTGATCTTTTGACCTGTGGTCGCTAAAAGCACTGTGATGGAAGGCACTGCGTCTCTTCTCACTGAGTGGTACTCAGTAGCGACCGCGCTTCGGCCATTTTGAGACATGATCCTTGGGCCTCAGTTCCAGTTATCTTTCTGTTCCATTTAGGTCAATGTATCCGCGGTCAGAGTAAAATCGTCAGTTGTGTTGGTTAGTAAGGAATGTAGTCATTCGCATTTTAACCGTGAGTGAAGGCAACCCGTTGACTATTGAGAGCTCGCCATGTTTCGTTACACTGTACACACGTTTCACCGTGCTGCTGATCAAAGTAGTTATGTTGGTCGAAATCTAATCTTCAAAGAGAAGCTTGTTGTAGTCAGCTTTTGGACACTGTCCCAAGTGAATTCTTTTAAAGAAGTCTATTTGCCACATTCTTCCCTAAATGGTTCCGGAAACAATGTTGGCACGAAGACTTTTCTGCCCTACCTCAGACCCAGCACTGAAACGTATTGATGACTTCATGTAAAACGATGTACGTCTCACTGACCTCTTAGATGTGTTAAGGGGTAGTCTGCCAAATTTATATATCGTTTTACTAATGTTCAATAGATCCACTTTAACGATGTCAGATCATGATATTCAACGTGCGTACAGTACCGGTCACACATGTATTTGGGTGAACTGAGTCGGAAAACTAGCCTGTTATTGTTGTTCTTCAGCTTTTCTATTCAGGGACACAACATCGACATACAGTCCATATGAATTCGGTTTATCCAACATGAGAAGCATTTTTTACTCTGTTTTAACCACAGGGACATCATCCAAAACAGCACCAAGTGGGTTCCCTATGACCATGATGTCTATATACGGCTACCATCTACAGAAGTACAAATGTGTTAATACCAGTATAATATAAACGATAACTACCCGTTAAAGATACTTTTTTGAGGTCCTAAATAACTCATGATGTGAAATGATACTGTAACTCACGATATTGAACCATACGAAGTACATTCGTTGTCCTCGTCTCTGAAACACAACATTGGGCAGGATATGCCAATTAGAGATTTTGAAAACGAAACGTACGAAAATTAGCAGATTATCGTTCGATTTCGAGTCGAAACAATTTACCTTCAGTTCGGATTCATAAGTTCTATAAACGTTTCACGTCAGATCTTCTGGTGTGGATAGTAAGTGAATAGTTGGTCATCCAGTCAAGTGGATCAGGCCGAATCTAGTCATAAGGGCATGGTGATATGTCAGTCAGAACCTATTGGTGTTGAGTCAATCAGACACCTGGCTGAAAATTTTCAAAGCCGTAAGAAGAGATGGAATAAACCTTAAAGCTGAAAGCTGGTCTAATGACCGGTTGGTGGCTCACTGATAGCCAGATTCAAGAACTGCAGCCTCTTTCCAGTAGTTATTGGGTACGTTTCACCCTGAGAGTTGAGAAGAATGATTAAGAAGTCTTAACAATCTCCCATGTGCAACATTTGTTTTAATAATACCCTCATGAATAATACCAGGTCAACATAAGCCCTAACACAGCTCTCAAAGATCAATGCTTCTGATGTAAGGTATTCTCGAGAGTATTTTGAGAGATACAACGCAGGTCTTAAGGCATACTTTGCTCCGTCTCTCTTAACAACAAAGAAAGACCTTCATCTGGAAAGATTGTCAATTTTAAGCATAAAAGTCGACATTGCAGATGCAGAATTATGAGTGAGCAAGTAAGCTGTCATGGTTTTTCTTTCGACCACACCTCAGACCTCAGATCTTCTCCCCAGACCCCTGGAGAATCTCATTCATCGTTTAAGTAAGTGTAAAACTGCTGCTTGACTGAACGCTATCTAATGAGAGTAGCCATACAAGCTATGCAGGCTTGATGTGATTGCTTTTAATCTAAACGTGAAGAACATCTGACTTCGGTTCCTCGGTTGTCAGCACGCTGTACCCGTTTGCTAGCTCGCTAGTTATTTGCAAATTTGGTTTTTGGTGCAATGATGAGCAAACTGAAGTTCGCGCTGTACGCATTAAAAATGTTTGTTGAACACGCTCAAGGGTAAACGAACGAAACTTTTGTTATTTCTTGTGTCCGGAAGGAGACATTGTATTGCGAATCTCTCAGTGTACATACCAACAATACGATCGATTATGCTTTTAAAGAATGCAAGTGGTACTGGTTTTGTATAGACGGTGCAATGGCAGTGCTTGGTTCTAAAACTAACCTCATAATGAAGGCACTAAACGATTCGATCCACACTCGTATATAATTCACAAAGATCCTGCTGCAAAAACCACGGAGTCGAAAATGAATGATTTGTCAGATGACGCGAAGATGGCAGTTAATTTCACTACAGCCTTTACCTTTACGAAATACGGTGTTTTACATTTTGTTCCATGAAGTTTTCTTTGGTGTACCAAATTAAGACGATTGTCACAGGGATGACTTCCTAATCAATTTATTAACGTAAAACCATGCTTCATCTCGTCTAGAGAAAGTAAAACTAAACTATGGTTTAAAAAAGTGTGCGACGAAAAGTTCATTCACTGTTATCACGTTACAAACTCTTTTTAAATCAGCTACTTAAATATTCTATTCTAAGGAATAAATGATAAGGTTTTGACGTTTCAAAAAAGAACATCCTGAAACTGACAGGGGCTAGACAGGATGTAAACATATGAAAAACTGTTTGAAGAATTTCACTGAAGCTACTATTTGTTATGGCATAAATAGTGATTACATCAGAAAGAACATATATATATAAGTAAGTTAATAAATGATTCCCAGATATGATAATATATCGTTTGACTAAGATGCAAAAGTACTTTGACAAAGTTGCCCTAAAAAATTCTCTGTTATTTACAGAGTGACAAAACTTACTGAACTGAAAGTTTGTAACAGAAAAGTGGACTTCCAGACTATGGCTTTTGCCTGATTTCTGGCTGCTTCAGATAAATGAACAATTTTGTTGCTAACCTATGAAAATCTTATTGCCATTTGCGTCACTATAACCCATTTATGTTATTTTTTTTTCAAATTAACAGCATGACATTAGTGTGTATTAAAGTGAAACCATAGACAAATCCCTTTTGTGAAATAACATAACAAATTGATAATGCACGTATTTCCTAATTTTACTCTTTTATCTATTATTTAAATAATTTAAGTTGCATTGATCACACAAAAATATCCATGCTTCACTGGGTACGAAACAATCAAAATAAAGTAAGCATTTTCCGTTTATAGTGAAAATATTTTCGGTCAGTTTGGTAGATTGAGATGGAATTTTATTGGAAAATTCTATAAACTGAGGGTGGTGGACCATGATCAGAAACATTTAATCGCCGTTCACCTGTCGGCTGTAATATGGTCTACTTGTCTAACCGCATTAAATGACTCAAGTTGGAACAAAAAAGTCAACTGGATTTTGCAAGCTTAACGTATTTTAAAAATTTATTTGATTTGATTTCATTTCTAAATTGACCTACTTATTGTCGAAGTCATCAGTTGGTACCATCTTTGAATCACCATCTTGGGGGACAGATCAATTTTCCGCTTGGATAGTAGTATGTTGATAAGTTGCCCTTTCTTGAAATGAAAACAGACAGATTGGTGTCGTGGCACACAATAATTCTGTTGATTTCACAAGTTCGACTTTTCTCATTTGACAGTTCTGCTCGTTTAGCTAAACGGCACAAGCATGTGATCAGTTTGTTACATTCAAGAGTTCGGTATAATAAAACCGATACGGCTCGCGAGTGTTCCTCCGATTGATCACTACGGTGGCATGCTAGTTAACTGAAGTTGGCTATATTACTCAGTGGAACATTTGCTGCTCTTGCGTTTTGGGGTTTGCTTGGTACAAATAACTTTTTGTGTATACTCATTTACTTGTTTCTGTGGAACTAGTTACATGGGTCGCACGACTAGGCGCTTATCCGAACACATTCGTGAGCGTCTCCGGCCTGAATCAATAGCGGAGTCAGTAATCACCAGGGCAATCGTGGCACACCTTGTCAATTCGCATCATGCCATCGACCTGGCATCCTATTTTCGTCCTGGTAACTGAACCAAGGACGGTCAGTCAAAAGTCGTAGGATTCAACTTATGCTTACAGAACGGCTTTGTTCAGCCTTGTAATTGCTGTTGCTCACACACCCCATCATGACCGATCGAATTGTTACGGTTCCAGTTGCGTCTTAACTGTGATGCAAATGTATCGAAACGTTGTCTCTATGCCTATCTAATGTAGTGGTTAGTCTCAACTGTACTTGTTGCGTGTTTTGTTCGTTTCACCCTGACAACACTGTTCCACGTAAATGTTATATACATGGTCGGATGACGAATAACCGAAAACGAGCTTATTTGCTACACCATTTTCCTGATGACTACCTTGGGGAGTTTTAATCAACTTAGAATACATCCCTTTGTCGGACTCCATTGTAGGCTTTTCAATTTAAAAATGTTAACCTCACCATTTCTCCTGTTCATCAAATAAGATACTGGTGACCCCGTTAATTGACAACACAATAAGCCACTCGGATACCTGATGTCCGTCAGTGTGAGTGAACCCGTACAGCTAGAATGTGT
Organism: Paragonimus skrjabini miyazakii; assembly: GCA_014338405.1. Taxonomy (NCBI): domain Eukaryota; kingdom Metazoa; phylum Platyhelminthes; class Trematoda; order Plagiorchiida; family Troglotrematidae; genus Paragonimus; species Paragonimus skrjabini miyazakii. Next base: position 24,123 of record JTDE01000531.1, on the reverse strand, counting down.
CGGAAGAAAGCAGGAAGAAAGTCATATCATCTCAAGATTTTCTCATCGGAGTTCTGAGCGAACAAACCAAATAGAAATACACATAAAAGAACTCAGTTCGGCTGTTCTCATCGGATGCTAGAAATCTTCATACATATTTTCGTATATGCAGTTTCATAACGCAAATAAGTTTAGCCAAGTGATTTTCTAAATCACACAAAAATGGTTATGAACGGTCTCCTGAGTCGCTGCTTAACCATCGAAGTCGTAGCCGAAGGGTAAGATAAACTGACCAAGTGATTGACCGCTTCTCAGTTTTGCATGCTAACATCAAAGAACACAGAGAATTCCAATGCTTCTTGAATAGAGAAAATAGTTATTTCAGTCTGGTACGCAAGCTATGCATCTGGAAAAATTTTAGAGACAAGAAATAGGCTCTTAATTCATCCCATTTGTGTGGTCTGACGTGTATACTTGAAACCATAGGTCTTGTTGAATGTTTAAGCCAATAAGCAACGTCTTTCTGATCGAGAATCATATAAAATCTATTTAGTTTGTTTGATTAGTCTAAATATCCAACATGAAATGTTACCGGACAGTTTGAAAAAACGGACACGTTGTCACTCGAACCTCAGTAATCTCGCATAGAAGTTAGCGCGCAATACAGTAACTTCATTGTATTAATGGTGCACACTACTGTTTGCCTAATCTCTATCGACATCATCTAAACCCGTTTCATGGCGTAGTTTCTCAGAGTTTCAAACCAAACATTTCTGTCAGTCAGTCCTATCATCCGTTAATTGGTTTAAGGAATTGAAAACTTTACGTAAAATATAAATGGAAAACTAATCCGAGTTTATTGTTTAGGTAGCACACATTCATGTCTGCGATCAAATAGAATTCTTACTTCACTGGCTGTTTTCAATCAGTAGAGTCTGTTTGTTACTATACCTTTACGTTGACTTGAAACACTCTTTGTTTCCAAGCCAAAGAGACTTTATCTGTCCTCTTGAAACATTTAAGAGTCTCAGATTAGACAGTTTTCATTTAGGGACCTCCAGGCAAATCTCTGATAAGCCTTGTTACAAATTCTGCGGGAATCTGTTTAAGTTCCGTTGTTGGTCTAAGCGTTGAGAGTCGTTATATCGTGATGTAATGAAGTCACATGTAAATAGTTGTCAGTAGTAATCGGTTGTTCGTCTATACACCATAGAAGTTGGGTTCCAAAAATATTTCTGACATTATACATAAAGGTTACAAATATTCTTCTCCCACATTATCCGTCATCATGCTTCTTTTCGGATTTGATAAACCTTTTGAGCTACTTGGAATAGTCGCAGTTTACTGCACCTCAGAGTAGGATAATAACTAGGATGTCCCAGACAAACTGTACTGAATGGTATTCACGATGGGTTTTCTGAACTTATTGTAAATCCACAACACAGAATGACTTCTTCAATTGTAACTTCGTCCAATTTTTTTCAGACTGATAGACCACCGTCAGCTGAATAAAGCAATCAACTGGCATCATTTGTAGAACGGACATTTGCTGAATAAAACTTATTTAAGCTTGAGCCTTTATTAGTCATCTAAAAATAAGAACATCCTCTTCTACTAGTTATAGCCACGTATTTACGCTTACCCTATTACTATTAATATTTCAAACGACTGTTGAAATCTCATCACCATGGAAGCTGACCCTAACTTATTAACATGAGTAGTTCGTCTGTCTAAGTGACGTTCCACGCAGACACGGTGTCACACTTTAGGCTAAAGGATAAGAGGCCTTTTCGATCGTGTACTGTTGATCAGGCACTGCTTATCTTCAGTATGGTTTGAACACCAGATACTGGATTTCACTCGGATCATGCTTTCACGACTGGACGAGACTGGACCAAACGAAAAAGCGTCAGCTGAGCGTTGTTTAAAGCAAATCGTAATGTTATCGACCGTGAATATGATTCACTCCCTAATTGGTGAGCATGATACAAAGGGACCGCTTCACAAAGATACAGCACACGACATCTCGGTTTGTCTCCTGTGTCTGTGACCCTGGTTTCTCAACAGACAATATTCACGTACTGTGAGCTGGGAGACATTTGCCTAATCACCATAGTTGTGCGTTCAGAGGTGCACGGATTTCGTCCATTGTTACAGTGTTTAAAACCTCGGCAGTCTGTGTTTCACGCTTCATGTACCAGTCTCTTCTAGTTTACCTCGTCATACGAGCGATTTTAATATTCTACAGCACTTTTGGTTTGATTCAAACCGTACTGTACTGCAGATTGTACTATTACTTGTATGGTTTGTAGGAAGCTTCAGAGTGCGGACATTTATCGGCCTCCTTAAGAGTTCAAACGGTGGATTCGTTCTTATAACACAAAAAAACTGTTTTTACGACTACTTGTGGTTTTAAGTTGGACCAAACTGGACTTGCTACCTTATCCGTTTTGTCACGAGCATATGGTGAGACTACCCAAACAGTGCAAAGCTTGTACTGTTCTGCTCAACTAGGGAATTTTCCAGGGAATGTTGGTTAAATGACCAATCGATAGATAGGAAATTGTCAGCTTGTGCCATTTGTCAAGCGAGATACCGACCATCTGCTCAACTTGTTCTGTGTGCAGATAAACCATGAATGGGAGCATGCCAACAAGGCTGTATGTCTGCCTAAAAAAATATTTTACTACACGAGACGGAAATTGTCCGATCGAGATAACTAGAAAGTGTTCGGTCAATGCAAATGGTTATTCCACTCAAAGCATTTATGAGAACGAAACACGACTTTTGTGCCTAGGCGTTATCAAGTGACCTTCAACAAACAAAAATTCGTTTCGGCAATCCCATTTTTCATTAACTTCTGTTGTGAGTTCGCGAATAGCACAATACTTTGATCGTTTAACAAAGTTTTCCTTCTATTCACAGCAAACTCACAATTACCTTACCGACGGAGGCTAGTGATATCTGGTCACTTACACTACTATGGACACCTAAAAGAAAGATTAGGTCTTGCCAATGAAATTCGGCACATACCAGGTCATCCACTAGCGGACCTTTTACAGAAAACGGCGATGAACTCTCTGGTTATCACAGTCTGAAACCACAGTATCGAGCTGGCAAATCACTAAGTGAATATAACATCCTTACCGTTAAGACCTGCAATACGTAGTCACGGTTGACAGTCTTAGGAAATGTAAAACCACACTCACTTGACGCACAGGTGAACGATTTGTCATCTCAGTAAGCGTTCCACACTGTCTTTTGAATAAACATTCTGTTTACTCCGTTTGGTGTGTTATTCTGTATGCGCTGCTGCAAAAAAATGTGACAACCTAACCTGCTTATTCATACTGTGCCTTCACAGTACTAGTGTAGCGAAGAATCCTCTGTCCGATTCTTGAAGATGATGCGTTTCTGGTGAATCATCTGACACAAATGATCTCTTTAATAGGGTTGACTGTGTTACAAAGGCACGATTAAATAGCTTTTAAAGGATCTCGAATCGTTTAATCAACAGTTGTGATTAAATAAGAAATAGCACTGTATCAACGGTTTGACCGCATAAATTTAATTCAAATGGGGCGCCCAGAACGCGTTACATCTTTCAGCTTCTGGTGTGAAACATGAAGTCATTAAATGACATACTGAGGAAATTCTAGACGTAAATTCCCACCTTTATGGTTCAGTTCTTTAACAATTGTGCGACTGTCGTAGTATACCATGGACCTCCGGCGATGCTAGATTGTCTAGCCAATGAATATAACTCTACAGTAGAAATGAGATAAAACATCCGGCGTATTGTTTGGTTCGTGTTAAAAGGTAGTTCCAGTCTTTATGGAGAACCTTCCTAAGTTGTAAATGGCATTCTGTTGATCAAAATGAACCTGATAAACACATTTGGAGTGTATTCTGTTGTTTGTTTAGTTAGTTATTTAAGTACCGAGCACTGTTGGATAGTAACTACTGTTATACGCTTTTGATGAAATATACAAGGAAGTTACAGTTGGCTCGAAAAATGTGGAAGCCCTACAAAACAATTCAAGTTATCCTACTAAGTGTTCTGTTGATAACCAGTTTCCACATATACAACCTCACTGTAATGCACAACCACTATCAAAAGTGTATCGTTTATATTACCTTGGCAAGAAAAACTAAAGCCTACGGGCCTACGGGGTCCGCAGAAGAGATTCGGCAAACTACACAACCATGGTTGCGTTGCAAGAGTGGCTTCAGATCCCCACAAATTGTCAAAAATTCCATTTTGAGGTTACTTTCTAACTTCAGACCGCCACTCCTTATCTGACCACAAATGTACATCACTATACAGTTATTGGAGTGGTTCAACTATGAGTCTCTAAAGGAGCCATAAGGATCAGGACGACTCTTCACCCAGGAAGGCCGGCGATAGTCAGTTCTCACCGTAGTACGTACACCTTAGAAGAGACTTTGTCTTCAGACAGAAAATCTATTCGCTAACAAACCTCTACTCACATGGACACAAACTGCCATTAATTGTACAGCTTACTGTTTTGCCAAACAATATTTAACGTTGCAAACAGCTGGTCCTAGTTACCACCACCGAAGTTGTGGACAGCTGTTTCGACTTAGTTGAATCTCTTGAACATTACGCACGCCGCAGGATCGAGCGTACGACCCATGAGTGAGTGGTAGCTAGACCAAGACGGCGCGACCACCGAGGTTTCAGTTTGCAGCTCATTGACAGGTCGTGGGCTCGATTTTGCGGCGTGCGTAGTGCCCATGAGACTCAACTAAGTCAAAACAGCTGTTCACAGTTGCCCTGGTGGCCACAGGGACGAAATACTCGCAAAAACCTTTTTCAATCCCCTCTGGGGCCGAGATGGATTTTTGCTAATTTGCAGGCCTGCCACGAAACGACTGGTCGATTCTAGCCTATGAACGAAGGGAAGCTCAACAGCTAAGACAAAACACATAACTGTGTCATAAACGACTGTGTTACGTCATCACCCGTATCTGGTCCAAGCATTCTGAAGAATTAATAACTCGGCCGAGTTCAAGTGACCGAATGCCTGAATAATCTATCACAATAGGCCGTCTAAAAATCGTCTACTCTTATCACGGGCCTGGGAAAGGTGTACGGACGATACCGAAATAGAAGGACCCTAAATGGGGATGGGCTGCTAGGTGAACTTTTGAAACACGACGATTTAGTTTCGAAATATTTCTCACTCTAATTAGTTCTCTCCAACTGAGAATACGATAACGTTCCACAATTGAATTGTACGGAAACTTGTTGGTAAAAATCATTCTCAATCGAATTAATGCAGATAGTTTAGAGGTGAATATTTCTGACGAGTAGTGTGGATTCCGGGCCAGTTGTGGCATATATGGCCAGTCCAACGTCGGCAACCAGCGTTCAAAAGTCATGAGCAGTTAGCAGATTCGTGACGCATGAGTATCCCTTATTGAAGCCATGTTGTTTCCTGGTGAAGAGTTTGAGGTTTCTAACCTTTGTCGGAAGAGTGTCATCTAGTAAGGTAGGTGAGATCACTGAAAGTAACGCTATTTTTCGATAGGCTGCTGAGTCACCTGTGCTTCCACCTTTTAAGATATGTATGATTATGATATGTTTTCAAACAAACAACGATTGAAATGTATTGTAGGCCTTTCTATTAATTAGACAGCGCATTTTTTCAATACCCTTTGGAATATCAAGTCTGGACATAATGACCTGTAATTCAGTAGTCTGTTTATTTTGATTTTGAATTGTGGCACTGAAATTCGTGATGGTTCAGTTAAGTTGTTGCCCATATACTTAAAAGTCGCTCATAATTCTTAGTTATACGCACTTACATACTCTTTATTCAGAGTGTTGACTACCACTGCATCTGTATTGGTAAATCCACCGAGGGTTTACAGTCGCGAAATGTCCAACTTATTCCGTGTGTGTGTGTTGCGATTTCGTTGTCAAGAAGCCTGGGATTCACCTTAAGCTTTTCAGCAAGACCTCGCTGATAGCAAGATCGATCCTTTCGTATTGAAGCAGTGGTAAGCTTGTGTGATATGGCTTACTGCACAAACGCAAGTTCGGTTTGTTCTAGTTGATACCTGTTCCAGACCGAATGTTTCAATGTAGTGAAACATTTGGTTCCATTCTTCAGGCGCTTTAGTTTTCTCTCAGGTCGGAACTACCTCACTGGAACATGGTTGTTAACGGCATCGGTGACTTCTTCAGCGATCAGCCGCCGGTGATTATTTAGGCTGAGCATGTTGATGGAGCCGAGCTATTCAACGTTGCTAGAATGTGTCTTCAACCGTTCAAATTTAACCTCGTAACTGGCCTTTAGACTTGTATTTTTGAAATTGCATCGGCAGTACCTGTACGATGCCAGCAAACTTACATATAATGTAGAAAGCTCAAAGAATATCTTGGGAGATCTCGAAATCGCTTTCTTCCAATCTATCCCTTATTCATCTTGTTACTCTTACCAGTATAGGCAACACAAATTTTAACAATGTACGATCCGAGGTAAGAAGAATGATCCCGTTTTTTTTTGTTCAAGTCAACGTTTATAAACTGGATAAACTTAATAGTAAAAAACATTCTGACAGCTTAGTAAATGGACACGAAAAAAGAGTTCGGGTTAATGAAGATTATAACAGAGATTAACAATATCTGAAGATTCTTAGTAGAAAATGTCCGACGTTTCAAGATTTCTAAACACTGCAAGTTCTAAAACATTCCTAACTCACTACCTCTATCACTTACGACCGTAGATAAATGAGCTTAGAGATAATTTCATTGTTTCTTTTAATATGTTCTCAACGACGTGGACAATCTTATGGTTGGATTCAGATGAAGATAGCCGGAAAAAGTGATGGGTCAATGAAAGGTAGATATTCAGCACCAGTTGTCTCAAGTATGTCTCACAATCCAATTGGCTCGTGAAAAATGCTATAGATCAAGTACGTACGCGTTTCCGTTTCTATTTTACTCGGATAATCAAATTTACCAGAAGGTATGTTTACGCAAACAAACTAGCTCTGAGGAGAAAAAAACTTGCTGGGAAGGAATACACTAACCAATATCATCTCAATACTTTGATATAAATGACAAGTACACAGACATAACATAACACTAAAAACAAATATGAAGTGTAACTGTAAACGGATGCGTATCTAGTGACTTATAGAAGTTTGTATGATCGGTAAAGGAAGTGAAATGTCTATTGCCTATCGCGTATATCCCGATTGAGTCGAAGTGATAACAGAATTTGATAGTGTGTTCCGCAGTGAATAGACCATAGATGAACAAAAGTTTTATCCACATGACACCATATCCATTTGAGACTCAACTCTGAATGAGTTAGCCTCAACTGTTCATCTCTTCTTAGTGGGCGGATTTCTGTTAGTAGATGAACAGAAATAAAGAGAATTTCCTCAGTTCGAACTATGTCTCCTGCTAGATGTGGTTTACTGATAACTGACCTAATACCGTCGGCCTTTGTGTGCATAAGTTCACGCTGAAACACATGACCCCATAAATTGTCCGTTTTTAGAAGTTTTGAGTTAAACTAATGCTTGTGCTTTGGACGCGAACAAAAAACTGTAGTTTTGCTCCTGTATGAAGGCGTACAATCAAGATTTACGTAATAGGCAAGACATTCGAGGGCGAACTTTCCGAAAGTATTCATTTTAAAGCCGGGATGCCATGTGCTAAATTTGTATTTTACGATGATTGCACAATTTGTTCATCCAAGCAGACCAAGACTTCCCGTCACAATAGTGTTCAGGATCCATAGGTAATTATCACTTAAATAATAAATGTACAGTTTCCGAAGGCGAAAACACCTGGAAATGACAGCGATCACTGAGGTATACTCTCTGAAAAAAGAGGTGGGAAAATATTGTTTGCGGTTCCTAGTCAACTTGAAGCAGACGTTGTAAGTGAATTGCATTGTTCTTACTTAAATATATTGCCATTTTGGGTACGTACATTGCTTACGTAGTCACCTCCCATGAGGGGATAAAGCGACGTTGTTGTTAGAGTTATATGCTGTGATTGCGGTCACATCGACGAGTATCGATCACGATGATCTTTGACGGATGACACGCATTCATCTTGTCAGCACCACACATTGGATTCCGTGAACGGTTTCCCCCAGTTCGATCGACCTTGAGTTTAACATGCTGATCGACCAAGGTCATAACAAGTAGTGTGATTGGAATTTGGAAAGTGAACTCACAAATCACGACTTCACCTCAAGGATTTCGGTGGACAAATATGTGTGAATAAATGGTAATATGAGTGGTCCCGCGGTAAAGGTGATACTAGTTTTGATCACGTATCGGTGGCTACCTGGAGAGAGAGAGGAAGAGAGTTGGTCGGTCTTGATCACAACGTTAATGGTTGAAGTTGATAGAATTTAGTACGAGTTTTCGGTCTCCCATGAATTTCCTGCAGGCAAGACAGGTAGTTTCGAGAGGACCGTTTATAGGTCTGATAATGCAATCGTGTACAGGCATTCAAGTCAACATACATTGGTCTGCCAAGTCACCCAACTTCAATCCGACAGTGATTTCAAGGATTACAAAACTATGGGTTCTTTCGTATATGGGAATCATGTCTAGAAGCATGAAAGCTAACGAACCGAAAACATACTGTTGGGCTTACCACCAGTGTGCAAACAACAACCATCAGACGTAAACCAACTAAGTATTGCGAAATGGACATGGAATCAATTTTTCAGGCATAACTTGAACAACTTGCGTTCCAGTTTTTTCAACCGCTTACAATGCGCGGGATACGGCAACCAGTCTAGCGTAACCGCACAAAATGTATGGGACTTATGAAAAACAATCCAAAGAGTGAACAGTATTCCGTAAATGTGACCAAAGTGACTACATTCAAAAGTGTATATGTAAAAGTGTAGGAAAGCTGAAAAGCTGGAATGAACAAATCTGCAACGCTGTGGTTAAATAGTGTTAAGTACCTCTGTCCATTTTTGACTCGAGATTGTAGATAAATCCACACATTGTAAAAGCAGGCTATTTTCAAATAACCTGTAGTCGACTGGATAAGAGCCTATGCTCATGACACGAATGTCCTCTGATCAAACCTTGTTCTAAATAGTTTCATTCTGAGAATAGAAACCTGAATCAAACAGATCAAGTAATATTAGGATGACAGTGATCTTCGTTGCAGTATCGAATCGTTCTAACGGTTACCAGTGAAAGCTGGCAACCTAAGGTAAACTGTATCCTGCTTGCTAGTCATAATCTGCCACAAACTATGCACGCAGTTCATATAGAGACTAGATAAGGGATAAGGCGAGGTTCTAACTTGAAAGTCTGATGCTTTTTCTGAGAACTTAGTTTCGTTCAATCCACAGGAGTCAATTTAGCCAGTTAGTTGCTTGATTTGCACATTTGACTTTACAGCCACTACAGTCGTCAAAGAAACTTTCTCAAGAGGTCAAATCACAAGTTCGGTCCGATCGAAACAAGTTAATAGCTATCGCCGATATGCAAGAATTCACTCGTCAAAATACGTATACAAGAAACGGATAGAATGGCCCAATGTGATTGATTCCGAGGTGCCCAAGGAACCAGTAATTATTTATAGTCAGTAACAAAGATTAGATTTAAATAAATTATAACGGTACAAGTCCGAAACTCAACAAAATGACTAACTTTTTTGGGGGACCACCTCGCTCGTTTCCGGATATGTGACGTTTCTAGATGAGACGGCTCTAGTATGGGGATACCCATTGAAATTGGCAAAAGTCCAACGAAGCTCTCTCTGTCACAAATGTCAAAGATGCATACTCAACCGTAAGCTATAATACTTACGGCTCATACCCGCATAAACTGAGTGATGTTTTTGCAAACTATAGTGGATGAAATTCCTTTTAAATGTGTTCCATTTGTTTAGGCGTACCAGACCAGCTGAAACACATTTTTTCGTTTTCACTCGTAAGGTTTGTACTCTCTAACTGACCTGCTCCAGTTTACCATTTTATGATTGAGCATACGAACGAACCTTCAAAAAGTCCCCTTTACAAGGCCCCCATGTGATTAATTTCGATGACTCATTGACAACTAAACATCCCACTTCCTCTGTTTCCGTTTCTTTCGGGTGAGTTTGTAGCTTTCCCGTAATCTGGTAACTCCTCATCGATTTTCAAAGACTCTCCACTAATAGGGACGCAGTCTGTTTTGAAGCGCGCATTTCCAAGTCAGCCACCTGTTACCATATCCGCACTGAATGCATCAAACATTAGTTTCGTGTATTGTCGTAACATACAGGATCAACTATTCGGACTATTCGAAATGATGTGGTGGAAACGTATATGACCCATGGTTTTAGGTTATCTGCTTATGTTGGGCAGCTTGGTATGACTGTTTGATGCATTCATGTTCATATGAAAATGTTCATATCAGGTCTACTAAGAGGGCTGATTAGTAGTCACCTTATTGTGTAGCATACCGGACTCTTGCCTTTATAATACCGGTCTGGTTTGATAACTTTTACCAAAAGCTAGCTGTAGAGCTCTAACAAAAGCAAAACTCGAGACCAGTGTTTTTTTTTCAAATGGGGCCGACTGAAAAATCTATGAAAATAGGATAGCTGCGACCAATTTTTGATGATTTCCAATTTATGTGGAAGCTAAGTTGTTCACTTCGAAAGTGATTAGGTTAAAAGGTGACGGTACTATACATGCAATTAGCTTTGTGTTGATTGCTGTTCCAGAAGTTAATATGTGACTAATGTCAACATACTAAGGTCATTGAGTGGCAAAGACGTAAGCGATATTAACGGCAAATTCACCTTTTTGCTTGTGTGGTCCCAGAACTCTGCTAATCCTCACGTACAAAGTTCGGTTCGGGCTACCAGTGTAATGTGGCCACAACAAAGACGAACCAAAAGGGCTGTGGTGTAGGTGTTTCCTAAAGCTGAGGCACATTCACAGACACAATGAAAACGCGCAAATCACATTGGTTAGTTGTTTCTGTCGTGATATATAGCAATGACATGGCACACTCTCTCAACCCGGTGTCCTTTCAAGTGCGTACATTCGTCTCCTGATGCTGTTCTTGGAAAGGTCCTATTATGGATATCAATACTTCACAGATTTATCCAATACGACACCTTCCGTCGAGATTCGAACAATAGCAAAGCGGTCAGTAAGAAATTTTTATCCTTGGCCAGTCCCTGGTAAACACTTCTGTGCCGGCTATTATTCATAAGCGGTAGATAAACGGCGTGATGAACATCTGTTTTCATATCTTCAGCAGTAGCAGTCATTGATGTGAAACTGTCTGCAATTTCTTACACTTGAGAACAATTTGGTCAGGACTCTTTTAAAAAGTTTCGCTACTTAAGTTAGGTGATAAAGAAGTATGTGGTCACCATGGTAAGACAACTGAAGTTAACTCACAGGGCTAGATCAGGTCATCTGCATCTTGAAACATCCGGTCATTCTAGATGGATAGTATCGATACCAAACGTTTTGTATTAATCTTCTATAACACACTGTTAAAGAAGTGATCGAGAAATACCAATCCAACTCCTCGAAATGACCGGACAATAATTCATGCGTGGACTGAATCTGTTACCCCTGAACTGCTACGTGCCTACTCTATCATCTAGCTTTCAATAGCGAAACTAGAATCCATCAGTGAACTTGCTAACTTCTAATCAGTAGTCAGATTTTGATCAGTGACGGTCAGTATGCCGAGCATCATAAAACTGTGTTGAGTTGAGTGGTTGAGTGATTGACTGAATAAACGGCATTTACCAAAGACCTTGTAAGCGATTAATCCAGAGGAGTTTTCACAACCAACAACATCACTGGCGAAGACAACAACCGCCTACTTCTTTCTTCCTGGTCAGTTCAGCGAGTTGAGAAAGCGAGCCTTGCCTCGTTTCATGTCAGGCCCAAAATAGCTAACTATGGCTAGATTTTCCTGTTTGATCTTTGTTCCACCGTGTGTATTAGGTTGGGGCCTGCACGAAGGTTACCTGTTTCTTACTTCCTTCAAAATAACCACACAACGAAAAATAAGTGACATTAATGTCACTTTTGGAGCAGTCAACATCAAGAAACTTATTTTCAATTCTTTAAAGCAAGCTGGAACTCCGCGTTTCAGAATAGATGCGAAACTAACCATTTCTTATATCACTGAAAAATATAATCTCATTTGCATTTACTCGTTTCATATTTAGACAATAGAAATCACTTGATGGGCAAACTATTCAGTCAATTAATGACTGTAACCGCCAGTTTATATATCCGAAGTAGCCAACATCTCCGGGTCCCGCTGATAGTCTACCTACGTCTTAAACTGACGACAAAGCTTGTGATTAATTGTCGAACCACTGAGATTTGCGTGTGTAACTTTAGAATGCGGGTTTGGTCGATGTGAAGACGTTTGTTCTGAGTTGGTTTACGGTATACACCATTCGAGATCGGACATCACCACTGGGTCGGCCAGTCCACGGCTACCGTCAACTTCACTCTGCTATCTCGTTTTATGACCAACAAAATTCAATCTACCGTTAGCTGGTTCTTCGATCAGGTCAACATCAAATTAAGTGTAGCTCCGATTAGTCACGTGAATGATGAAAACGTCCATAGACGACCCAGGTGCATTAGTTGCCATGTTGCATACAATAGAAATGAGCACACAGCACGTTGAATACACCCATTATCTTTAAAGGTTCGGCGCAGGGTTCTGTTCTTTGCGTTAACTACCATGGAAGCGGTATCTTCATTGTCAGACTGGAGATCAGTCCTATGCGGACTGTCTAATAGGGTTGACAGCAATCGTGCCCAGTGACCGAAGTCAAAGAACGCCAACGCATAAATCCCAAATGTCATGTGCACAACACCTATTCAGCATAGATCCAGGTGAATTCGAGGGTCAAATGCTTACAAAGATTACAGCAATATTTCAGATGATGCCACTGTATTTCTAGGAGCCGTTATATGTTGGTGTAACTGAACTTCTTACGAGTTCTCTTGGTTTCAAACTCACAAATGATAGAAAGCGTACACAGATTCAAACAGAATGATGACGAGAAAAAATACAAAAACTTCGAATTATCACAACTTACGAATATTCACTGACTGTAGACAGTACAGCGATTGTGAGGGATCTGCAAAAATTTTGGAAAATTATAATAGACTTGTAGGTTTCTAGGGCATCGCATGAATGATTGACAGCATGTCATTTTAGAAGTACTGAATATGTCCTCGGTTTGTATCTCACTTATTAAATACCAGCTACGCCACTGAAGTGCCTGATAAAATGAAACTTATTCGTTTTTCAGTTGCTCTAAATGGACTATAAACACAGGGTACACGAGTCATGAAAGTCAGTTGTTTTCGGGAGATGGACACGGGGTTAGCTGAGCTCACCCATATTCAAGACGTGGTTGTTATAAACATTAAGGAGATGCTCACTCAATGCTCAATACTCACTCATGCATGAAGGCCCACTTCAAGTGGAGGGGTGGAGCATTTTATCGATATTTTCCACGCCTGCTGACTGTGCAGAATGCAATAAGCAACGGATTAGCATGGACCAGCACCCAGATAAACCCACTTCATCTTGCAAAACAGTATTCCGTGGAGAGTTTTCAAAATGCATATATCTAACCTTTCTGACCTCACTGGGTTAAGCAGAATGTTAGGCCCATTCCCACTACCGGTATGTTAAGTAACAGCCTACCTTTAGATTAGAGGTCTCCAGTCGGTCACTCGATTTCAACAGGCCCTCCGCAATATGAAACGCACGTGTGTATATATGTTATTTGTATTGATATAGTGTGTTAGTAGCAGAGAGTTGAATGTCGATGTCATCAGTCCTTTTGGAAACCCCGTGTTCACTTAAATTGCTGGTTGGAAAAGCTATCTGAGATGGCAGCGTGCCTGAATCCACAGCAATTCTGAATCGTCTACTTGACCCTGTTTTGTTCTGCCTCTTCTCACCAGGACGTACTTCGTCACCGTCGCGGTAAACAGACTTCCGGGCTACGATACGGTCTGTTTGGGCTCATATTTGTTATGAATGAATAAAGTGGGTGAATGACATTGAGACTTGTCTCGTTCTGACGTTTTTCGTCGCTACTAGCAACGGTTTATCAAAGCAAATGACAAAATTGATCCAGTCTTTCCCTAACACTGGACTCATGCCTCATTGGCTTAGTCAGCTACTGCCTAGTCAGCCTGTCTAGCTCACCATCGCTCTCCCACCCACTTATGACGCGTTCAGTCTCACCGTGAGTGTCTGCTTTCAATCGGGTCATTTTTCTCATTAGACCTTTACACTCTTAACAAGTCTGGGCTAGCCAGTATTTGGGTATATCCTGAGCGTAGTGACTGATCTAACAAAAATGAGTATTGGATAACAACAAGTCTGGAAGTTGTTGGACTTAGTTCAAGGGTTGTTTCTAATCTCAGTGCAGAGTACTCCGTAGGCAGTTATCCAAACAGTTATTTTATGATCCACATAATCAATTTCCATAAATCAGCTGATGTGTACAAACCGGTACACTCATTCCATAGCGCATGGAATATGCTAGTCAACAAAATGTGTACAAGGTGGTTTCTAGCGTCGAGTGTGCAAATATCGTAAATTCACATGCATACCGGTGGGCAAAACAAACTGTCATAGTCAGGTAACATCCGTATCGAACACAGCTGGATTAAAATGAACAATACGGCCAGTAAAACTTCCTCCTGGAAAGAGTAGATGTCACACTGCTAGTACTTCTACTCACGTTGTGTATGTCGTTCGGAACACAGCTACCCTGAAATATCCGGTCATTCTAGACAGACACCATTAATACAAATTCCACTGTACACATTAGCGTCACCTGCCTATAGGCACCACTCTCACTGACTACACATCAATACAACACACAATCTAGCAGATCCACTAGGATTAGCGGATAACCCACCGAAAACAGGCTACACTCACCCAACAAGCAGACAGTATTTTTCGCAGTGATTTTGTTGACACAACAAGAATGGGCTAGTTGGTTGTCCTCACATGTTTTTTAGGAGCTAACGCCACGAGCTGTGGTTACATTGGATGAGTGTTCAACATTGAGTGCTGATCGCCGGACCTGACGAGAAGTTGAGACCGTCAGTATATCATTCGAACTGCCGGCCAACACCGGGTGATTAACATCCACAACGACGCGAGGTGATGAATTATCGTTCACCTCGTAAACAAACGTCTATAGGAACGGTTGGTTTTTACAATGAGACTTCTTACTTGTTGATGTTATTTATACTGAACACAAAAGCCCAATTCTGGCTAAGGAAGCACTTCGTGATCAAACATTTTCTTCGCTGTGACTAAGTCTTCACCATAAAACCGTTTATTATAACGGCTGTCTGCCGTATACAGTCCGGTTCACTTTGAAAAAGAAAGTCGTCGATTTGGAGAAGGAAAACGGCAGTAGCCCTCGAAAACTTAGTACCTATCGCTGAGAACACCGCTTGGCAGTGGTTTAAATGCACTCAACTTGCAACTATTCCTGCCTTTGACCCAATACTGATAGGAAAGGCGTGGATGTAGACTTCAGAGGTGGGGATGAAGAGCTTCAACACACTGCAGGCGGTGATGGTGCATAAATTCACAAGGGAAGTTCAACATAGTGGACGTCATAGTTTTGAATTCACCTGTCATTGTATTTGCCTATAATAAATTATATCAAGCATTAATTGTATAATCTAGAACCTGATGTGTAGCAGTTTACAGTCCATTGTGCGAATTTGGCATTTCGGTAGTTTAGGATACAGGTGGTGCTGTGACAAAGGTTCCAGTGTGTAACTCGCTCTTGCGGTTAATCCTGGTGGCCCAAACCGTGTCATCCGGAAAGGCTGGTTTACCTATCCCAAATGATCAGTTGGCAGCTTGCACACGAATTACTTTAAGTGGAGATATCCATACCATCGATTAACCGCTCACCTTTGAGTTACGAAACATGTACTCAATCCTTCAACTAATCCAGTCGAAATCTTGACTGAACATTATGTTTTTCACATCCCATTTGAATGCTGAATGAGCGGTGCACAGTAAAAATTAAGTAGTCAAGTAATACCACAGAAGTAACCAGTGATACCGATAACGAATTGTTTCACTCATCCTGGATGGGTGTATATTCACCCACTGTACATATGTAGGTAAAAGAAGTAGTGAGTGAGAATCGTACGCTTTTCCTGTCAACCAGATACAGCTAACTAATGTCATGTCTATTTTACATCCAATACAGTAACCTAATTAGTCGTTTAACTACACTTGGTAGTGGTCTTCTTTTAAGTGATTCCATTGTGACAGGCTACGTTAGACGCAGGTATTGCCAAGTAATCTTGTCAACTTTTAGCATCCTGGAGCACACTGTGAAGACATTTAAGATGCAACGGAATTCTCTCCAGATGTCTTGCACAAGTACACCTACAGACACTGAAACGTAGGAAGGTAAACTTAGGGGATGGGGGTGAGACGATGTACGTGACATAGTGTTACGTGGAGTCGTATCATCGAGATGCATGAGTCAGGATATAGTTCGTATCATCGCGGTGAGAGACTGTGTAAGCAACAGGCGATCAGACATCTATAATACAGCTTACGCATAGAATCGTTGCAGCGTACGGCCTGGATCCAATCGTCTGGTCCTACGTGGGATGAGTTATTTGAGAAGTACATGAAGGACTGTCCATGCCAGCGTGACTCAACGCTGAGAACAGTCTCAGAGATTAATCGCTTACGTTCTTCAACCACGTTTCTTGTGTAGTCCGCGAATTAAAAATGAGGAATTTTGGCCTTACATGTGCATTTTTAAGTTGGTGATGGGAGGTCGCTACTACCACTCTCATTTTATACCGAACAAGGCAGCTGCTCACAGTTAGATCAATCAGATTGCAACCTATGAATTAACATACGATAGCGATTTTCGTCAATGATACGATATTTATTTACTTCTGTAAGTGAAGGTTTATGTGTTAGTAAAGTCGATAGCTTGTCACAGTTCTATTGCAATCCTACTTCTACGTACGAGGGAGTTTCGAGTTCATTGTTTACTAAGAAGGCTATCAGAAATCTCTCGTTCTGAGTATTTCACATATTCACCGCCTGCTCGATGCTTTCAGCTCTAAACTAGTATCCGCACGATGGCACAGATTACCGTTCGTTGCAAAGGATTCGTTGAACCAGTTTTCGAGGTTGTTGTCAAGTCATGCTGTTTATCAGTGACCACACCGTTCTTTTGTATGTCGTCGCTCTCCAACGGCAATGATGTCAGCACCGAAACAGATAACATCATATGATTCAGGTCCTGACTTTCGAAGATCAATCTGCAACATCGGTTCAAACTGAACCAGTTTTTCAGTCGATTTTTTTGAATTCACCTGAACGATAGTAAATGAAAATAGGATTTTCTGTATATACTAGTGTAACAACAATCCAGGCTTTGAAGAGAGACGAGAACTTGTCAAGTACTTAAACACGGTGGCCGAACCAGCGCGTTATGCTATTCGTTCATGTGAATAATAATAATCATCATCCTAGACAGCAATACATTAGTGGTTCACACTGATGCTTAACTGCCACACAACCACGAAGAAAAAGCAAACCCTGTATAGCAAGAGAGGAGAAAAAATGGAAGGAGAGGAGACCTAACCATTAAAAAATAGCTACGTCTACATCCAGATTTACAACATCAAAGCGCCTATACCTTGCAAATAAACAACCGAGCTGTAAGTGAAAGTAAAGCCCCGCGTCATTAAGCGCACTCAATTCACAGTCAACTCGACCAAACAACGACAATATTCACGCCATTGAGCTCGGTTAGCCACCATCTCACCTAACATCTCAAGCCACTGACTCTGTGAGTTGCGAGGGCTCCAGCCCGGAAGACGAACCCGGTCTACAGTAGCCAACCCCCTCGTGAACGATTTCATTTGTCTACGCCAGGTCATCATCTGTCCACCTCACACCTTGCGCCCATCGACCGCAGCATCGGCAAACAGTGCTCGGTGTGGCAGACGACTAGCTGGCATCCTCAGTGCATGACCTAACCATCTAAATCTGTGCAAGTGTAAGGACTGAACGAAATAATCATTGGTTCCTGCTGTTCGTGGTTATTGAAAGTCCCCATTCCACAGTCATTGAAATGGAACTCCGTCATAAGTGTGAGTGCTCTGCTGCGAGGTAACTGAATTTTCAGTCTGCCGGCTCGACACTCGTTCATTGCAGTCTATGTAAGTTCGTGTTATACGTGCAGATAATGGTTACGTGCGAATAACACTGTGGTCTCTTAGGTATATGGCACAGCGGTACATGGGACCTCCGTCAGCTAACGAAGTTTGCGATAATTCCGAACCTTGATTCAGTGAAGAGTAACCCATGCCCGGTGCATAAATGCGTGATTGTTTAGAAGTCGGTATTTCGTATAACTCTGAGGGTAACTGCACATTAATGGGTGCTTATGACGCCGTTTACCGGTTCCAAACGAACCGTATCAGATTGACCTGCGTAGTATTGAGTTGGAACATTGTGTCACACGGATTTACCTGTACACTCATGGTTTAATGCAACTAATACGAAGCGATCATCTTGTATAAATTGTACACAACTCATACATGATCTCCATTTGTACAGTCCCGCAGACTTCCCAACCAACCACATTCGGAAAGAAGAACTATTCTCAAGTTTCGTTCTTGCGTGAACAGGTCAGTAATGCGTATCCTTGTCACAGTCGAGAGGTGAGATCCAACCACGCTCACAAAAGAGAACCGTGTTGGCTAATGCGCTACAGAACTCACGTTAGACACGACTGAATTATCACATGCAATCTCTCAGCCACAATTGCTAGTAAGTGATGCTCAACTTACCTTATCGTCTCAAGAGGAGACACAGTAACCGTGTCGTTAATTTCAAACGGAGCTTTCGGGGTTTAACTTGTCTTCAAGCTGATATCACACAAATCATTGAACTTCTTGAGTGGTATTTTTGTTATTGATAACCAGAGAAAGTGAAACTAGCAGTCACTTGTGACAATTGTTCAATACAAGTTTTCCGCTACTTGTTAGCACACGGAATCCTTGATAGTAAGAGGGGGAAAACAGCGGTGACCGCAAGTCTCAAGTGGACCGAATCTATAAAACCATCCATACTCATTTTTCAATTTGTTTTAATGAACGAGGTTACAGTCAAAACGATCCAGTGGTCAAAGCGTTTTCCCCAAGAATAACACGGCAGGAGTTTTAATCCAGCTGTGACAAGGATAGGTACTACTGGCAAGCTATAACATAAACGAAACTCGAAACTAGTGCGTCTTTTCGAAAGGGGCTGACTGAAAAGTCTACAACAGCACGAAAACTGCCGACAGTTTTAAGTGACGTTCAATTTGTACCAACCAAAATCCTTTAGTACTCACCAGCCATCATTATATATCGTTCATAATGCTAGAAAGTCTTAGTTTTACACTTTTATTCTCGCAATGATAAAGATCGTTTGCTAGGTAAGAAAAATACACAGTTCGGTAGATAGATAATTTAAGTGTGAAAACTGTGTGTTGAACACATGATCAATTCCTGTTACCGACAGTGATTAACTAGTAAAATACGCGGTCAAACTGACAACTTGGCTGTTCTGGAGGGGGGCAAAATTTCTTTCAAGTCTCTCTATCCCATACCACTTAGCCGGCCAATTTCTCATTGTAAGCAACAAAGTTGAAAGTGACTATTTTTCTAGCGTGAACTTCGCTGGCAAATTCAACAGTACTGTTTGATTATGCATTTATTGGTTCGCAGAACTGTCACCGAGCTCAGCCTACTTGCCTGATTTCTACCCGGCGATGACCTTAACGGAATTTTGGAAGCCAACGTCAAAAGACATGCTTAATAATGGCGTTTTTCTGTTGCTCCTTTCTTTGAATCATGTAGGGGGACGTGTTTGTCTAGTACGCAGAGATGGGGACTGTCAATTTTTAGCACTGTGTTCCTGAACATTTTTTATGATCCGTGGCGGCCTCGTTGCGGAATGTGTAGTTTACTGTATCAGCAACAATGAACTTAGGCCATTCTCGACTCAAGTATCCGGCAGGTCTAGTAGACAGAACAGTGTACCGCATGCTCGAAGGTCAGAACAGTTTGTTATTCTACCTGGAGGAAAAACGTATTGTTTTTTATTCCCTAGTGATCTGAGTGTGTGCTTCAGGCATAAACAACTGAACAATCTGGGTGTGAATGAACAGCCATGAGATTTCCTTCTGAAATACTAAAAGCACAGAATAATATTATTTCAACGAGCAGGTCTGTGTTATTCATAAATTGGAACATCTAAGGAAGTAGATTTTATCACACTTGGTCTTGAAGTTTGACCTTCTCGTTCTGTGGTTGGTAAAGTGCACATACAACCTGATCCAAAGTACTTTTAAGTAACTGAGTGTAGCAGACTGAACACGATTATGTCAACACACTTGTTACAGCGATTCACAATCATTGGTGAAAGTTGGCGGATATTTTGGGTACATTTATCCTCAAGAGAGAACGCCCACGAGACTAGGGGAAAAAATTCCGTCAAAAAAGTGACTGATGGTCCGGTACAGGAAGTAGAAACCACTTTGTAGAACTAGTCTGTTTGCTTGAAAATTTTACCCGTCAGCATTTTTGTGAATCTATTTGAATTGTTTGTGATTCCTGAGTGGTTTTCGGAAGGGGTTTAGTCACCTATACATGTTAGGTTGTTTACACTTCTAGCATTTTGGTGTAAATCAAATGTTTTCTTTCGATTTTGGCATCAGTAATTTCACAACCGAGTTTATCCTGATCTGTTACCAGCACTAAATCAGCATCTGGGAGGCAACGATTTTTTTTTTTTTTTCATCGAAGGCTGATTGTCCTCTCAACCGCTGTTATCTGAGAATACTGCCCACTGGCGTTTGGATGACGCCCGAAATAGTTAATTTTTCTCTTTTCTAATCTTCATCCCACACCACTGAACAAACAGTCGATTGATGGTGAATTCACAAGTAGATGCTGTATCAGTTAGCACACTATAGTTGCAAATGTGTTTGGATGCACTTGGCATCTGAGGATGTGACGATCGTCAGTGGCAGCTAAACTCATCTGACATGCGCCCCAGTCGTTCTGGGATAGTCACTCGTTCGACCTACGAACTTGGGTTGATGATCAGAAGACGGTGTCGTTAGTATACATGGTTGGTCATCGTTACTAATCAAAATATGCAGACACACACATATGGTGCTATCGTTATTCCATTCCTAAGAATCAAGATTTGGGCTGTTTTCCCGGATTGCTAATCAAGCTGTCCACCGACAATGTGTCAGTGAAACCGTACGTGAAAAAACAGCCCACACGATTACAACCAGTCACGGTGGTTTAACAGATGAGTCGTACGCATTTGGGGATATTTCAGCTGGTCTGTAACAACTCATTCAACTGTGGATGGTGGAGGTCGTGAAATTTTCAACTATCCTCCGTCGAAAACCAAACTGGCTCTTCAGAGCTTAAATTACTGTAACGCAATAAAGCTTCGTGACCGAATCACCATCCTTCAGCACTTTTTAAAGATAGTAGTGTAAAGTTGCCTGAAGTGACCACGCTTCTTTGTTCCATACGAGGGATTGAAGAGGTTCCTCATGATTGGGATTTATCGACATTCACTCCCATTTCTGAAAAGAATGACAGGATACCAAATGACAGCCACAGCAATATTAATCTTTTCTCTACCGTACCGAAGATTCCCACGGGTCTTACAATAATACGGCGACTTCTGAAACACAGAAAGAACCAGATGAGGGAAAACCAGAGGTCTCCGGCCTGGTCGGGAGTGTAGCGATCACATTTTCAGCTTATGACATACATTGTAGCATCAACACTACTTTCTTCAGGCAACGGTCGTGGAATTTTTGATTGTAAAGACTGTTTTTGATATGGCTGGACAGCACTCTTTCTAGAACTGTCTTTGTCGCAGGCGAGCCCTAGTGAGATATGTCAACTTGTTGATGTTTTAGTATACCTTATCTGATTACAGAGTGCGCATCTACGGGCGATAATCTCGAGCATTCTTCACGTCAGATAGAGTTCAACAGGGATGTCCGATCTCTCCTCTCCTTTTCAACTTTGTGATGGACGATATTACGGAAACAACAGTCAGAAGTTTTGAGGATCTCAAGACGGAGATTTTGCAAGATAGTAAGCTGACTGATACTGAATATTCCAATAACATTGTGTTACTTAGCTCTTTTGGAGAAAGCATGCAGATCACACTGAATTGGTTAGATAACATAGCTGGTTTGTACGGTGTGCCATTTTGTACTTTAGAGAGCAAAGTATAATTACAAAATTGGGTTACCATTGACCATGTCTTTGTTATTGCAGACAGGCTAAACCACACTGTCGATCACTTCACCCACGTGGGTAGCGTCATCTCGTCAGTTTGTAATATTTTTGACAAGGTATCCATGAGAATTCCGAAGGTACGTAAATATACCGAGAAAGATACCCGGTGGCTTGGTGTGTAGGCCGTGAGTGGAACACAAATAGCACAGCTTGGACAACCGTGTAGTGACATTTCTGTATTATTCTCACTGTTTATCAGGTTAATTTCTGTGTTTAATCAATTTTTGTATAGTCGTACCATCATTGGTAATCGTCAACTATAACTTGCCAGAATTGATAAATCAACTTTATTCACAAAATAGCGTATTCCCACGGTCAGCAGGGTAAACTGATTCTACTTTCTTTTCGTTTTAATGACTGTGAAGAAATTCGTTTTGTAATTCACATTCTGAATTACGCCCTCCAAATAAATAGACAGATAACCTTCAACTTGTCTGTTTTTGCAACATTTGTGCAATCTGATTAATGTAAATTCAGTGGTTCATGGGTTTGTACCGAAGAAATCCTGTTTCTCTGTTGATTAGATAATCAAAGTGGTTGGGCCATTTACAGATACAGATCAAACAATTTTGTGGAAACGAAAATTAATGAGAATGTGAACATTCGTGTGCGACATCCCAACACCTTGAAAGAGTAAGCTGATACAACTGACAGACATACAGACAGATAACAGTGGCAACGAGAACAAAGATCGAGCATACCCATGGATAGACACGCATTCGTTGACTTGTGGGAGTACTCTGTAATTTCGGTGAATCCTCACATATGGGCGGATTGAGTAAGGGGTTGAGCATAGCAAACGATTCAGCTGTAACCACAAAGTTACCAGTGTGTTACAGACTGCTTATGGTCTAATTGGGCAGAGGTCTTAGTTACACCATCACTTAGTTAAAACTCAAGATTAAAGTAATGGCCAGCTAATCAATCAATATAAGTAATGGGCCTACACAATATTACAGCATACATAAAAAAATCCTATGATCACTTTAGCCCTCTTCTTGTACTAAATCGATAGTCAACGATATATGTTTTGGACATCAAGTGTGTTACATCTTTCACTAATGAAAATCATACGATTCTTCTCTGTGCGTCATTACTATTTATAAATGCTACTGAATAAAATTCCACAAGTTCACTTACACAGGTTGCGACCTTATCGGATAGGGACCCGAAATCTGTTTTTGTCTGAGAAGTAAAGAAGTATTATTAGATGAAAATATCAAGTGTGGTATTTGATAGTCTGGAAATAGCTCCTCAACTTTGATGGTATTGTGTTTCAAAAGTACCTGTAGTCAGAGACAAATAACTACCAACTACAAATCAGATGACTGAAGAAGTCGTGCTGTTAAAGTCATTTCTACTCTAACGGTCACTAAGAGCAAAATCTATGTTGAAACCGACCTGCTAACAATATAAGTTAACCAGGAACTTGACTGCACATTCACCTATCATGGAATTTGTTGTCCTAATGAAAATCGTTGATAAGTTCACTAATAAGTCAGTGTACTCTGTGTTAAAAATGATGCAACAATTTAACAAAATATGAAGAATTTCCGCAAAACACCAACAAACCTCTACGGTTGCTGGGTTCACGAACAATAAAACTTGAGTGCGAAATACGTGTCTATGTGTTTCTGAAAAAAAGGATGTCTCTACTTGAAAAACAGCTTTATTCTGTTAACGTAATATATATATATATATATATATATATATATATATA
>JTDE01000530.1:202372-223362 GCA_014338405.1 Paragonimus skrjabini miyazakii | reverse complement strand
TGGCTGGCATGCTGCTTAGTTGCATAACGGCATGTTGGGCTCATTTCAACAGGTGTTGTGCAGTTGTTTATCGAGTCGAGAAAATTAGATCAACACTGGTCTGTGCGGTATTAAAATGTCCCCTCTTATTAGGAAATCAGTCCCCCTTTTATAAAGAACTAACAGTGTTTATATTCACAGTTGCTATTGGGTGACAAGAATGTTACATACTGATTAGCTCATTCGTTGTTACGTTCCTTGACCTTAATTCAAGCATTCTAATTGTTTAACTCCGATAAGTGCTCAAACAGCTTAGTTCAATCATCATTTCTTACAAGCATACTGGATGTAACAACTGATCCTAGTTTCTGAATGGTTGACATCGATTGAGCACAATTCCGCTTGCAGCAGTTCGTGCATTATTTCTGACCAGCTGAACTTTCTCCAGTCAGGAAACCTTTCCAGTCCCATCTCATTACGCTCCATTATTCAGGTTCCAAGCTAGCACTCGGTTCTATTCACATAGAATGCTCCATATCAACATTTGTATCAAACATTTACATTCCACCGGGTCACTGGGACAATTATGTTTTGAGCGGTTGTTCGCAGATCCGAACAGTTCCGTAAGTCATCATTGGCCTCGCAACATTAAACGCATGAACAACGGTAGACCGAAATCGCCGTTTAGATGAATGGTACATATTGTCCCTTTTGAAACGCAACTGTTATTTTTTAGGAACGGTTGTTGGAGGGTTAGTTCACAGGTCAGTCTCAATTAACTTCTTTGCGGACCCTTTCTAATAAGTGTTATTAAGAAAAATTCTCTTTGGATGACAAGTTGTTTCTTGTGCGAACCCGTCTCGCCCAATCAAATAGTGCACCGGTCAATACTTTTAGTATGCACGTGGAACGAAACCGTCCAAACAAAAGCCTTAGCCTGCTCGCATATTCTCTCTGTGGACAGCATTCTGAGTCGAACCATCTGTTCACCTAATCAACGCAATGTTTAAAAACGATAGATGATAAGTTGCATCATTTTCTACCGCAAGTCGAATGGTCGGATCTAAATTATTGATTTCATTATGTAAATCTGTTGCTTCCAAATGATTATTCTTGATTGATAGAGATACTAAAGAAACTGCTCAAGTACACATCATGTGCTGTCAGCCTTCTGCGTTTTTTTTTAAAATTCAAGTTCGTAACGTGAAAATGATTGATTTAAATTTTTACACAGGCCCCTTCCGAATTAGAATGTTTGTTGATGAGTGGGTGGGGGGGGTGGCAAACGTAGGTATATGAGACGATCGTCCTGTCGACCTGACTCTAGTGACACTAATTAAGTTTATTCAGAGGTCTTTAAAATTACGATGGTTAAATACATCGTGAGTAGAACAGATGACAAGTGGTATCCGGTCTTGGTACGATCTGGCTGACTTGTTAGCCAAATGAGCTGACTTCCTCAAAAGATTTATGAATTTGTAGTGTGATTAATATTCGGCTTTCCATCCTCATAAACAGGCTTTACTTTAGGCATTGTGAGTAGAACCGGTTTCGACATAAAAAGGAATACTCAACAAAAAAGCTTGCTTCGTATGCTCCATTGCCAAGCCAGATACTTATTAATAATACATGTATATGGACTCAACGGAGCTTACAGAGGGTATATTAGTCAGTAGCGTCAATTTGGCACGATTCGTAAGGTCTAATTATATAACATCAATCACATGGTTTGCGAAGTTTGCGACGAACTTGTCTACACAGTCAATCTCTCCTAAATATGAATGCATGGTCATGAGCGATCGAAAGTTTGACTGAAATTTTCCGAACGGTTATTGAGTGCGAGTGCCAACAAATTGCAGTAATCCCTGCACATCACGGACTGGATAGATCGGCTTAACAGAAATATATGGTTAGAACAGAGAGAAAACATATCGCGAGATGTTAACATTTCTATTTACTCTCATCAGTCACCAACGTAAAACTAGCAATTTTTTTTATACAAGCTGCGTATAGCAACAACAATTGAACGAACCAAACACATAGTTCAAACAATTCCACGGCAAGGAGATTGATTACGTCAGCCTCTTCTGTGCACACAAAATTGGCTGATGTCGTTTGATGAGCATTGCCTCGCTAATCGCTAACAGTTTCAGGTTGCGATTATGTAACAATATGTTGAACGATTTAACAGGGTCAACTAGGTGACCTAAATGTCAAAATGTGTTTGGCGATCGATGAAGCCGGGATCTTCGAGCTTGTTACAGTCAATAGGTCGTTTTTTGAGATTGCCGTTGATAACCACTTAGGAATGTGTTCAGCCATACGTTGATGCAAACGCCGATCTGTCCTGCCCATGTAGCCGTCATTGCAACTGCAATTGAACTGGTAGATTACGTGGGAGACAGACTGATCAGTTGAGTGTGTATCGCCGCTATGAAGAGACAAACCCTTAGAGCTTAGCAGGATGCGTAGTTGGGCAGCTGGGTAGGTACGCTGCAACACCAACATCAATTTGTGACTATTGTTATTAGTCAAGTGGTCACCTTTGAAATGGATTTGCATAAATATGTTATTTTTCTGCGTACTGCAGCTTATCACTTTTGGTTATTTCATCTTACTGTGGATATCCACAAACTTTTCTCTGTTATCCACCAGCATTTCCCTAATAAACTCTTTTTCTTTCTCCAATCGATCTACTGTGCAAATCATTCTAGCTCTATGGAATAACGTCTTCATTAGCCCTCGTTTATAGGCAATAGGTGCGAAGCTGCAGAACTGTAAATATTGTCCACTCCAAGTTGACTTATGATACACAGATTGTTGCAATGTACTGCCTTGACGTCTGTTTATAAGAATGTCTAAGAACGGCAAACAATTATTAACTTCCACCTCATAAGCTACAGAAAGGTTTGGGTAGACGGGGTTCAAATAGTTATAGAATGAAATAAAGACACATTCATCAGTAAAAACTAGAATGTCGTCAACGTAACGTTTGTAAAGTAGGACCCTTGAAATCCTTTCTTGAAATTGCCTTTCAAGCATTCCCAAAAATACATCCGCCAATATGGGGCCCAGTGGGCTACCCATGGCTACACCATCAATCTGTCTATAGTTAACACCTTCGAACTCAAACGGAATGTTTTCTGTACAATCAAAAATGAGATCCTTTTGAAGATCTAATAGAATACCTACATTTGTATTTTAACTAAAAATAAAATCACATAAAAATTCAACGGTTTCACGCAGCGGTACATTAGTAAATAAAGAGTCTACATCGACCGTACAAAGTTGGTTGATATCTCGCACGAGTTTCTATCGGCCCTCATACGCCAGCATTGCTGTTTGTCTGCAGAACACTACAGAGCCATCAAGAGGCTCAAAGAAATGACTGGCTTAGTCTTCCTCAAGCCAGACAAAGGCTTTGGCGTCGTCATAATGAAGAAAAAGGACTATCTAGCCAAGATGAATGTGGTATTTTCTGATGCACGGAAATCCTAATTGGATGCCAAGCTTAGTAACAATTTCCTGACTGAAAAACAAATATCAAGGGAACTACAAATATTGATGCTACATGGATATATTTCTGAGGTCCAGTATAAGAAACTGATGCTGCTGATGTTCGTCTGTCAGTCTAAGTTAACCGTTTTAGAAGATTTGTTTTTCTGTATTGTTTATATATTTTTAATTAACCGTAATCAGAGCCCTAACACAGTTTGGACCCACACAGTTTTGACTGACCTATGGACCGTTAGTATCTAACATACATTTGGATAACAGTACTGTGCCTCAGGAGGAATATATACACCAGTCACAGAAAATAAATGAAAATTTTTTAAAGGGGTGTGAGAAAACGGGTTGGGGTGGTCCATCGAGCGATTTCTCGAATTAGCCAATAGCATTGACATTGGTCGGAAGCTTCATTGGAAATGTAAATAACCGTTACAATGACTTCTCTCTGATCTTCTTGTGGTGAAATGGCCTAAGCAGTATCACGTGTGCATTTTGTAGCAGGCCAGATATAACAATTTTAAATACGTATTATTGGACACAGTTGTGCCTGGTTCGAAACCAGAGCTACTATCCGAAATGATGGTATAACAAGGGGAGTTGAGTAACTTGCATTGTACATTGTAACAATGCGTGCGTCTTAACATTGACAGTGGCATACATCAGCGCTCAACTGCGATCGGTACAGCAGGATGTTGAGTAGATCAGCGGTCATCGAAACCAAGGTGAAGCACCGCTACACTCTCAGAGACAGCTGGGTGGTGATATAAAGGACGCAGCAGAGATTATGATAGTCCATACGTGGCTGGATCAATACGATTAAATGTCAACTGGCTACAATGAAGGCAGCTTCGTGTCGTCGCAGTGTTGCTTTTGTCCACCTGAGGGCGTCAATGATTTGATCACTGTACTTATCTGACTTCAATGTTGTGTTCACGGTCTACTGCCTGTCAACATGGAATACATTGTTTTACTGAATCAACTACTTTTTTTGACGGCGCCTTTCACCTTAGAGGCATGTGATATATTTGAATCTCTTTGATAAACTACCTCTGCAGAAGTTTACGTGATATTAGCTGTAGAAAAATCCACTGTTCCAAAATGTCTACGTTGTCAGCGCGGCATGAATTTATTTTTAGATCCATTAAAGCAATCGTACTCCCAATCAAGATACAATGACAAAATACAGAAAGTTTGAGAATCGGTCAGTTGTTTACAATGTAAGATTCGGTTGAGCTCAAACAGAATCAAACTGCTGCCTGACTTGAGTAGCCTAACTTTGTCTGCAGTCGACTGTTTTACACGACACGGAAAACACTCACTCGAAATATCTATATACCCCATCGGTTTCACACTGCCCTTTCCCGGATCCGTTCCAAGTGGAGTTTTGAGATGAGTAAAGTTATTGTCGGTCATCTTATGCTTGAGAGTTTTCGTTTATCTACCTTGTTAATAATAATACACGGTCTACCTTATTTGTCTTAATTATTCACCGTTTGTAGAAGGAGCACACTCCGCACCACGCATTATCCAATACAATGTCGAGAAGACTGAGAAGTTACGTGATCAGAAGGTAAACAAACCTTAACTGCTCAACTAATCAAGAACAGAAAAGTACAACCTGTGAGGACAGGGACAGTGGGATTGGATATATCTCTGGTTCATTGTAGCACAGCATCATAGTGTATTGCGTGCCTGTATCTGTCTCATGATTAACTCTCCTGTTTGAGTGTTCGGTGTTTCCAGATTTCAATTATTATGTAACTTTCGGTCAGTACTGTTATGTTCAACTACCAACCAAATCACAACACCTATGGGAATAGGTAAACGGGCAAAATATGTGTGCATGCAAGTTGCTGCTTCGGAAATTTCTACTGCAAGCAAAGGATTTAATTGGGAAATGCGTCAATTGTGTTTGATAACAGATGAATTAGGCACGTTAACTTTTTTAAAAGTCAGTTATTTACATTGCTTCTAATGTTAAGATAGTGGTTGTGTATGCATAGTAAGCTCAACTGAACAAATACTAAATGGAACAGTGGAATAATCTTTATTTGCCAAGTCCACAGTGGTGGACTAGTCAGAGATAGAATGTACAATTTTTTGTTCGGACACGTTCTCCAGCCATGCCTGTAGTTCACTTTATCCCGGTTGCGTTTCTCACCGATCGTCTACAGACGCGGTTCAGTT
This sequence comes from Paragonimus skrjabini miyazakii, assembly GCA_014338405.1. Classification (NCBI taxonomy): domain Eukaryota; kingdom Metazoa; phylum Platyhelminthes; class Trematoda; order Plagiorchiida; family Troglotrematidae; genus Paragonimus; species Paragonimus skrjabini miyazakii. The sequence continues at coordinate 217,686 of JTDE01000530.1, read as the reverse complement.
TCCCGGTATTCTGACTGTCACGTTCTAACGAAGTTATTTTTTGTCCGTGTGTTTTCTCTCTTGCCACTTGCACCTCAGCACTCAGTAACCTTCTTAATCCAAATACCAGATATAGTTCAAGTCTATGCGAAATAATCCAGAGTAATTTTAAATTTAGCGAGCTATAAAACATCAAAAAGTCCGTCTGTTATTCTGAGTTACTTTTAACATACACATTAAACAACATGATCTCATCTGGTCCGTTGTACTCTTGACTAAGCAGAATCTGAGGTGAACTGTCAAAGGCAGGGAAAAGCTCATAGCAATTGAAGTGTCTGCGCTCTACTCTAGCGTGTAAACGGATGTTTAAGTTGGCCATGCGAATAAACACGAGGCCAACTTAAAAAACTCAACTCGTGCTAAGTAATCGAAAGTGAACCGATGGCGTACAAGTAAACGCGTATTCACAAAATGATTTTGAAATCTAGTCTATCAATATTGTGGTTGATGAAATGGACCAATCAGTGGACTATTTTGAAGGTCTAAACATTATGATTGGTAATGAATATTTGGGAAGAAACAATCCTCGGATAGTCATTATTATCATGACGCCTCTCATCTGAAGCCGGCTACCAACACAACTGCAACTGGAAGTTGATTTACAGGAGCTATGAAATTCTTTTGGTAGGCCACCATCCTGCTTATACCTGCGGTTCACTGATGAAATTGGATTTGAAATTCTGGATGAGATTGGCTTTATATAGTAATTCTGACAGCAAACATTTCACCCCGCGGTGATGATTTATAAAATATCCTTACTATTCCAAAACTCCTTGCCAATAACAACTGTAGTGGCTTTCGACCAATCGTTTCGTAAGTAATGAAGCCACTGTTACAGAATGGGAACTTCCTATTTTTTTGACTTTGTTGATATTGGTTTGCAAATAAAAGAGCTTCTGACCACATGGCTGAACTCCGGAACTGTTAACGCAGCATCGTCATGATTAATCTTGAAATACTGCTGTCTTTTTTTCTCTCTCTGTAGCCAAATCCTTGAATTACCGATTGGATAACCAAACCTGTGAACCATAGCAATGCAATATAACGAAGCAAATTCTAAAGTCAAACAGTCGAATCAAACCAAAGCTAGAAAACTCTCAACGGTATTACTGTTTGTCTTTGAATACACATGTATAACTCGGATCGCTTAATGAACAACCTCAGCAGATGTGACTCTTAGTTGCACGAATAATCTTGGACTAATTAAATGAAGACAGGGACGATCGATAAGGAAATCGATTGGCTGCGGATCAATGTTTGCGTTGACAGCCTATACATTTGTCTAGCTAGTCAGTTAGGTATGTGGTTTTTTGCTTTTGGGTAATCGAATTTCGTTCAGTTCTTTCCGGTAGCCGGCGTCACAACTGTATTTGAGTTGATGGATACAATAAGAGCTGGAAATAATTGATCATTCATTTTATAAATGGCAGAAGTATTGGTTTCGTAATGGATATCAGTGACAATGAAGTAACGCGGGACGCTTGTTTGATTATATCGCGGTAGAAAGAAGACATTTTACAGTATGTTGGTGTTTCGCTTACTTTCATCGGCTGCAGATTATGTACGTCGTACGAATAGGGACCAACAATGGCTAGACGCGCATTCAATCATACCGTGTTAAGTAGTTGGTATCAAGGCAGTCTGACAAGTTGTTTAAGTCGATTTTATACACATATATATATAATTTTGGGTAAGCATTGTTTCAAAATAGGCATTGTTTCATTGAAAGGCAATTAAATTAGGGTTCCTGTAAGCTGAATAAGTCAAGCTGACGACTTGTCGTGGGTGTTCAACATTCGATAACGTGGGATTTCGAGCGACTCGTTAATTAATTTAAGGCAGGTGCATTACTCCATGGTCTGATCACCTAGGTACATGTTCTGTTATTCATCGTGATAGTTATCGGTCTGTTTTGTTTAGGTAAACATTGCCACTAATGCGACCGAACTGATAGACGACATGGGGGAAAGAAATAAACGGAAGGCGTTCGTGATCCGAGGTAATCGGCCATTTTGTAGTTTGAGGTAGACGCAACTGCACAGCCGCATGCTTCCCGAAGTAGATAATACGATCAAAAAAACAAGACCATCAAATTGGTGAACAAGTTACACGGAATCCTTAGTCATCAACTGTCAGATATGCTATAACAACATGTCGTCATATCGGCCCACTTACCTCGTTCAAAATGCGCCTACGCAGTCGGAACCCGAAGTTACTGGCTTTTAACAAAGTTATGTCGATCCAAACTCGCCGCATGACGTTGTGTGCGAAAAATGACTGAGGCAACTCATCAGCTTACTATGATCTTGATTAGGTTACATCTGGTTTGGTTGTTGCGTTTCTACCTACTGTCTACTTCTTATTGTCCGACGTCTATAATCTGTATGTTTTTTGCGTTTGCGACCAATGATAGTAAACGAAATGTTAACATATCGGTACAACTGCCTTCCATAAACCGTGAGGAGGTGAATGAGAAGAACTCAATGATTGAGGTTCACCTGATTGCCAAGTTTAGTTTCCGGTCAGTCTGTCTGAATAGCACATCACTATTACAGGTCAGTTCATTGATTACAAACAGTTTGTTTGCGGTAAGTTTTATCCTTCACGAATGAATTGTTTGACCATGTTGTTCAATGATGCTCATAGAATATCCATTTCTCAATAAAGCTTCCGTCAGAAGTTTTAACCTCTCCGGGAGAGTGATGAGTAAACAGATATAACGAATTATAAATAAAATAGCGTTATGACAGGCGATTTGCACAGTATCTTTGCTAAAAGTTATCAACAGTACCTGGCTTTGTTAGGATTTGTTTGGCAGAATATCGAATAAACCTATCCAAAACTCTGATAAGAAGTACATTGAGGAACAACAATGACTTGTTTTGTTCTACTTGACAGTTCGTGATCAGGGTTTTATGTAAATTGCTAATTGTCTCTAACTTATTTGGCTAAATTAACATGAGATTTCTAAAATATATGTTTATCATAGCCCGGTTAACATCAGTAAAGACAAAGTAAGCTCTGCCATGATCCTGACAGTATCAACCCTGATGGATCTGAAAGGTGCACTTGTAACACTATTAGTTTGTTGTTGAGCTTATCCGAAAAAGGGTAACCTTACCTAGTAGATGTGCAGTTAACCTGAACGTTACCAATTATGTTGATGAGTATGCTTTCAGAAGCTGAATAAACGCACGGATAAACACATACTGCTTCCTGTAATGGAACAGTGGTAAACAATGACTGTTTAACCATCGATCGAGTACCTTGATAACTGACATAGATTGTACACTGTTTGTCAACAGTTTTGAAAGTGTCTTCTACAACGTTTGCAGCGAGCACTCTTTAGAGAATCTCCAGTAGTTTGCATAACTACTTGACTAACTTATGAAGATAATTACTGGACACGGATAAGAAAGCATGCGTAGAATATGATATTTGCGAATTTTCGTACGGTCAAGAAATCGTGACGTAATGAAATTAATTTGTTCCAGGTATCTATTTCGTTCCCCATCATTATTAGTCTATGTATCAGCAATGTGTATACTCTTATTGAGTTGATTTCCATACTAAATGACTGGTAACTGTAAACCATCTTCAAACACTTTGTTTACCCTTTCAATATAACTGACTTCATCCAGATAAAAAACATTGACTTTTCTCGGTTTGATGATAATTATAACATCAGGGGCTTATGGTGCTTTCAAGAGCTAAATGTGTCCTTTAGTTGACAACTAATCGTGTTGTTCTCGGATGATTATATAAACAAGCTCGGCGTACAAGCACTCCTGACTGTCACTAAACGATTACTTCAACATGGCCATACAAACGTTGCTATCATTCCTTCAGTAGGACTAGTGAAAATGGGTTGCAGAATATTTAAAGCGTGGAATTCAGGCTTTCTCTTGGTCGAGGCAACTGACGAAAAGGGTTCCGGAGAAGTCAGTTAAAACTGATCCCTGTTAAAGTTTACAGGATACCAGAGTAGATGATAAATCAATTGAGGAATCCAAAAGACCAGACTCAAGCAATCTTCATAAGGAAGCTGAAATTTTCACGAGACCTTTGTATACTCATCGTTTACATTTAAACGTTTTTTTTACATACGATGAAATGAGCGTTTCACAATCTCTTCGAACAGTGTTTATATACTGTGGTTTATTACAAATTCGGACAGCGCCATTTAGTTTTACTGTCACTCAACCGCTTTGTGAGCAGCATTGTGGACAACGCTCTCGAGGGGGATTACTTCTGCACAATTTCACCTTGTTACCCATTGTCGATGTCGGATAAATTCCATTCATCAGTTGCTAGTTCATAATGTTTCGAGACGAAACACAAGGTAATGTTTCGTGATGATCATCCATAAATCCACAAAATACTCAACTCATTTTGACTCATCAGTTACAGGCAAGTTGGCGAAGATTGGCGTCGGTGTCTTTCGTGTTATGCCCCAATGCTTATATCTACAGCGTCAACGATTTTTCTTCTTCTGTACCAGTCAATTTCAAATAAGTTAACAGATCCATAAAATTTCCTGCCTAGGTAACATTGAGTCCGTGATACAAACTGAGCGTCACTCATAACTGATACCAGCTTTCCTATCCACGTAAATCATACCTGCAAGTCCGTATCGAAACAATTTCAGAATTTCTAACCCTGTTTAAGTAGGATTTCCCCTTGTAGTGTATATTCTTGTTCTAGCCGCCGTACGAGCTCCGAGAGTAGTTTGTTCAATGTGAGTGGGTTAACTATTTATGTATACTTCGCAATAGAACTAACGAGGTTATCATGTTCACCCTATCAAATATGGTTATTAATTTGTGATGTTTTGATTTTTTAATATACGGTTCGGCTAAAATATGACCAGAGTGGAGAGCACTTGAAAACATTTTCTTTCTCCCAACAGGCATCTTTACACATCGTATCGTTGATAATTTACAAACGAATTTATAGAACATACTGTAAATCAGTATCATGTGTAGATTTAAAGCATTCGGGTATTAAATTAATAAACCGTCTCAATGTCAATTGGAACTATCTCATTTGTCATGTAGGCAAGGTCCATCAAATGATCAATTTACCGTGATGGTGATCGACATAACCATAATTTTAAATGGTCCAAATATCTCTCTGACTCAGTTATGTATGCATGCATGGAGTTTACACAAGGCAGTTCTTGAAAGGTTTTACTCCGATCAAAGCCTACAAAGCGCGTCTGTTTTTGCCTAGAGAACAGGGATGAGTGGTGTTATCTGTTCCAGCGATATATATGAGTGGGTGTATATCCAGAGGTTGTCAACTCTCATTAACTAGACCGGTCAAACTGTTGGGTAAACAATGACAAGGTAGGCGATGGGGAAATTATACCTGGCTGGTAGAGTTAACTCAAAACCCGACTTTGTCTTAGTGGCCAATCATTACAGCTTACTGGTTATAGGTGGAGATGGGTTCACGTCAGTAGGATAGTGTCTAAAGCACAAAAAACGCAAATAGGATAGGAAGTCAAAGTAAGTATCATAATTACCCCGGCAATGAGTTCACTACGCAGTCTACTACGATGAGGACGTTATGGGTTCACAGACAAACTTTCAAGTCGACTTAGGTCGACAGTATCTATGTGAACATGCTCAGGCTGTACTCGATTTCATGTGTGGCGGACCGACTGTTGTTTTCGTAAGACCACCAAGTCTTCGATCGATTAATTCACTATTCAATACCCTTCTTATTTTAGTTCGTCCTTGTTCTGTTACGGCCCATACAGACAACTATCTTTTGACTTTAAGCTATCTAACCACTGAAATGTCATTTCTAGAAATCCAAAGCTCTCTTTGCTCCTCCGGGAAATGAATAAGCTTTCTCATATCGAACTGTTCAACGCTGGAAAAAGATTTGTTCGACTTTTGTCACATGTTATTACGTTTTCTTCAATCTTCCTAAAAGCGCCATCATCCGTTGCTTTCTTTGAGCGCTATCCATAGGTACAACATACACCGTCTTCATTGTAGTTATCTAACCAATTGTGATTTGGACTGGTCGATCAGAAACATTCTTAGAAAGCTTCAATTTGGAAACATGTGAAATACGAACAGACACACTATTCTCATCATAGATCTTATTGAAAACTGCGGATGTTTCAGGATTTGTCTATGCTCATCTAAAGCACAATACTTTTTCCCGTAATGTCAGTAGATGAAAGAAAATCAATAACACTAGCAAAAATATGCATAAAGTCATTTTTATTAACCTTGTGAAAAGGTAGAGAATATATAGAAGACTGTAATTTGTCTAAGGTCACTCAATTATTCGTTGTAGGCAGTTGGGGATTTTTATACTTCAACACTAATATCCAACTCTTCGGGATGATTTCATGATTATGTAAAAGAATGTCACATAAAGTTTACATTGTTTATCACAACAAAACGTTTGAAGAAGACGCAACTGACTACTGGTGTAAATGCCATTTTGTTTACTTGTTTGATTGAACTTTGTTCATTATTTACAATTTATAATTCGGTCTCATCCAAATGATCAAATCTGCCAAACCGCTTATTAGTAATACAGTTTCTATGCTCAGCAGTGGCATTGGTGGATTCCAGCGTGAACTGTTTGAGAAATCCTGTTACAGCAGTCGATTACCTGGATCATCTAGTAGATACTGTATGAGACAGTGGGAAGGGGGTAACAGATTACAAGTGTGAAACTTCCGAGCTTCCAGCGTGGCTTCCTGGCTCAGCTGGTAGAGCGCTTGTCGTGTTTGAGCATGTTGTTTCTGTCGGTTGTTCGAATTCAGACGAAGCCCTGATTTTCCACAATTGGGTCTCATCCAAATCACCAAATCTGCCAGACTACCCTTTAGTATTTATCATTTATAATCATTTAAAAAAAAGTTTATGCCTGCAGGAGATATAATATTTCTAGTAAGTTTTGCTACGGAATAATCCTACTCTTGTATTCATAGCAAACAACCTTAAAATAACTGAATTGAGCTACTGACCCTCACAACTATATGACCGGCGACCTGTGGAATGAAAAATGTATACTGTCCAACACATGTGGGAAAATGATGTAATGAACAAAAGTTTTAGAGGGTATATTTAGTGCAATGGCTTGCAATTTATTTAAACTTAAATTTCAAACGTATTCTGAGAGAAAGCTTGTGTATTATAGTGGCATTATTTGATACCTCTCAAAAATAAATTCCTCATTCATGTGTTTCTCCTTTTTGACCATAACTGAACGATCTCATGTTGCTCATTTCATTGGGATTGACGAGAAACTATGACTACCTTCAGAAGGTAGCGGGATTGAACTTTCTGCAATTAAAGAGTGAAATGGGATTGAAGTAGCGATGATAGAAAGTTATTTCTGTTTTTTTTTAAAATTCTATATACGTATACTTTATCCTTATGACAGCGCTATGAGAATGAAAATGGATCGAAAGCTTAGGTTTTACTAAATCACCTTAAAAAGATCAGAGTTTTATGTTTTGCGATGGCTTTAATGATATCATCTGACAACGCAAATCGGCGATCACAAGTTTGAAACAGTTAGTGACGGAGTATGCAATTTGTCCCAATGCAAACACTTTAAGAGTTGTGTGAGTGAACTTTGGAGTCAGTGCTTAAAAAGCGGTGAAAGTTTCTTCACAAGCGACGAGCACTACAGAAAGCATATTGTTTAATGAGAAAAGCTGAATGCTCTCAGGTGTTTTCATTCAAATTTAACTTGAATTGTTAACAACTTCATATTGATTGATGTTATGTAGAAGACCGTAAAGTTAGAATGAAACTGTACAAAGTGAACAGTTTGTACGAAGAAATTCCCACGAGTATTTAAAACGAATTTTCATTTGTTGACAGGCAAACCTACGAAATTTCTCGATAACAAGCCCAACAAACGTCTTACAGTTAATGTGTGCACTTTCATCAGTGTTTGAGCAGAAACCGTGGATTAGTCATGAGATTGGATGTGTCCCTTCGCCAAGTTAAGTATTCCAAAACAAATTGACCGCGTTGTCTTGAATGATTTCCGTATCTTATGTTAACCTGGCATGTAAACTAATGCTGCTTGTTGTTCTAACAAGACTCTTATCAGATGTCAACAGTAGACCAGACAATTACTGACTAACTTTCCCCTGAAATTCGACGTCATGAACACCGATGCTTTCCTGTACCCCTGATTTGTGCCAATATTGATGACATTGGTAAGAAAATTGTATATTTACTCATGTTTCTACGGCCGATAATGTAGAAGTGTGACATATATAAAAATTAATCATCTACCTGGTGAAGAATTGTACATTCCACAAAATCCGCTATTACAATCTATAAATAATAAAGATATACAGTAGTTTATAAGTAATTCAATATACCATTTTCCACCTTTTGTATTCCATCAATGTCATTAACAGCATGTTTTCTAGAAGATCACTGTAAGCGATGATCGTACTGGTTCTCTTCTTAGAAATTATCTAATTTTGTTCATCACGATTGTGGATGATTCACGTTTTTGCCTACAGTTCGGGAACTAATAAAAAATTACCCATCACATCCGAATCGTGGCTGTTAAGTTGTAATGACAAAGATGTATGTTGTTCCTCAAAACAAAATGTGGATGCATTTGTCTAGAACAGTAGATGTTAGAACCAAAAGAAATCTTGATCCAAACATTTGCCACGTGAAAACCCTAACACGTTTTCAGAATAACAACGTTTCTTTCCGAAGTTTATGTTAGTTCTGGCATAGCGTCATTGAATAAACGTGTTACTTTTCAAATTTGTTTGTTCGTTAACTAATCGATAGGTTGTCCACGATTTTGTGATGGATAACTTCACTGGCTTAACGCTTCTTTGTCTTCCCTGCAAAATAACATCGCATCACGTGGGACATCACTGCTCAGTGGTCATCCCGTACAAGGGATAAACTCACAGGTAATTGAACCACGGAAGAAAATGTCCTTAGACTTCAAGATCAAATAATAACTTCCTTCGTCTGTCTGCCGTTGCGTTGCCATTTTATTAAGACAGTGTTCTGCATTAGTAACAGAACCGCCTTATTTTAACAAACTAAGCTGAAACTGAACAACTCAGCTTTCCACAGTGCATTTAATGGCAGTTTTCTTTTTACAGTCGCTCTCTTATGTCAAGGCACTTCTGTTTTTTTTGCTCTCACAGTGTCTACATGATGTAACCTTCTATTTTTCTACTCATTTACCGTTTATTCTGCATAGACCACAACATCTCGTCAAGTTAAAGAGCACTCAGCACTCCTTTTTCAAACAGTCAATTCTCCCTTTCCTCATCAGTGAGGCTGCTGTTTACAACCTAATCATGCGATTAAAGAAGAAGGGTTTGAACAGTCACAAAGTCATGCTGCAGTTCAGTAATGGACTGACTGTATAATTCATTAGAAATTGATTTAGTTATTTCACAAGATCATTTTTGGTTTAATGTGTACCTTATTTTGCCTGTCAAACTTAGGTAGGAATCAAAAAGAGTAAAACTGCTAGTTTATAAAATTGTAAGAGTTGAACCTTTTGGTATCTTTTACTCAACTGAGTGGGGTAATGTGAGAACAAAAATTAAGATACGATTTTGTTTAACACATTCCATCGACATACAAGTAAAAAATAGCATTCAGTTGGCAGAAGTACCAGTCAGTCTGGATTGTAAGTGATTTTCACAACAAAAACCACAGTAAGTAAAAATTATTTGCACTGGACCGGCTGGCCATTTAGGCAGCACGATAACATAGCCATTGCAAGCTGTGAGTATTTATTAGGCTAGCAAACGGTACCGGCTCTGTGAACTGTGGTAAACACGATGTGGCTTTGTGTCAATGCTAAGCATCACTTACCAAAAAATGTGGTACTGCCGTTCTCATCCATTTTGATATATACTTCTTGGATTTTTTCTTTCCATCGACATAGATGCTTCCGTATCTACGGAAAGGCTGATAGTTGAATTACTTTTTAAACGGGACTAGGGGTAATTCGGTGCAAAACATGTTTCGTCGCATTGTAAGTAGTTTTCATTGTGACGCTAATCCTGTTTCTGAATGTACTAATCATGAGATTGCCTTTAAAAAGAAGTTTCGTGCAGACATCGGTTGAACATTTGTACAACTAGGCGGTTTAAGCGATGGCTTGGTTCACTGGAAAGTCGTCGTCACGAAGAGCTTCTCTATCATTGTCAGCTAGGTATGTAGTCTGTCGTCGGAGCATAAACTAGACACTATGTAGTGAGGCTTATGGACTGAAAATCTTTCACACGCACCAGGAACAAAACTCGTGAAATGAGTACGTTGTTCTGTCTGCAATCGTTTGCGAGACACTCAGTGTTCAGTGGATCCATCCGACAGACATCTGATGGTAACACACAAGCTGGGTAAAAGTTTCACTTGTCCTGAATCGAAATTCGTCGAGAAACCTAGGGAACATTGTTGATCGCCTAAATCCAAATGGTTAGTTGTGTGTCAGGAGCAAATAATCGACATACTCACATATTGTCAGTTCATCCAGCATTAGTTAGTTAGTCTGTTAAATTCCAGCCGGAACACGGTCGAGTGGGCTCCCAAGAACCCCATCATATATTTGTCGAAAATTACACCAGTTATAGCCAAAAACAGGTCGATTATTTTGAAATAAATTCAGACGCGTTAACTAATCATATACAACCAGCAGGTATTTAAGACTAACTTACTGTGGTTTATTTCGGTATTCTCCTATTTTATTGAAAAATGTTTTGGCCAAATATAGAGAAATGGAGAAAATACCGATAAACTATGGACAAAACTCATAAATATAGAAATACTTCAATGGAAACAGAAACAAATGTTTGGCCTTTCACATGCTTCACTTCAACTATTTGTACCAACTGTGAAATTCACATGTTGAACGAACTGAAGAGCTGGATGTAACGGCTGTGAGCTTGATTCACTAATCAAATTCTTTCGATAGAAATCTTCTGAGTGGGTCCTATCTAAGACCGAACCGGTCGAGGATTGTCAATCGGATAGTCAGCAGGAAACAGTCATTTGACCAATCGTCAGTTTTTATTTCCAAAAATCGTAAATAATGTTTTATTTTCAGCAATTTTATTCTTATGAACCTAAAAGTATTTTTGTCTGGGAGAATTAATGATATCATTCAGAATCAGAACACTGCGGTTTGTTCCATTTTACTCAACTTGAACGTATGTGCACAAGTGTATAGATAAATCTTTGCTTCTTAAGTACTGTTCTGAGAAATTTTCCGCTGGTAAACTGTGTATTTGAGCAGCTAGATAACTGCAACTATTCTATCTTGAGATTCTGCTTCCCTCATACAAGTCCAATTCTTTTTCCGAATAAAATTTTTCCCACATCTAGAATACAAAATGTTTCAGGGAGAACTAGCGATGTGGCGCGATTAAATTGGTTCGAGCAGATCAACTGTGATATGTGTTCAATAGTACAAATTATATATCACCAGTATGGATTTAAGGAACTTAATGGATATCCACAAAAATCCAGTAATTGGTAAGTATGGTCTGATAGATCAGGAAAGTGATAAATGATCACTTCTGTCTGTAGGAACCTCTTCCACTGTAACCTAGGAAGTTAATTATCTAACACAGAAGTATTTATTAACAGGAGAGGCGAGAGATGATAATTTTGTTTCTGATGGATGGTAATGGGCAATACAAAAGCAGTCATCGCCTCATTCTCTCAGTCACAACCGCCACAAGCCTGATCAGACGCCGTTCGTCTGCAGGGTGACTCGAAAATTCCAGAGGAGGCGTTCATCAAGAAGCCAATAAACTGGCAAAATAGAACGATATAGAACTGGAACGTTTTAGTTCTAGACACAGCATTGATTGAAACATGCTACCGTCCGAATAAATGTCCTCCAGCTTCAGCTGGAGTAGTCACGACGATTCCAACCAAGCACTCAACGTCTACGCACTTTGTCTAACGGAATAATCAGGATCTTCGTAAGTGATAGCCACATAACTGTCTGATTACTGTACGAGGTTACCCTTCTTAATATTGGCTAACCGATAGAGACATTGATGGATAAGACTTATCTAGTCTTTCGATTTATTTTTCTTGAAAAAGCGACTTTCCTAAAACGTGGAGCAAAGTAGGTCACAAACCAGTATTATATTTAATTCTTTTAGTGACAACTGAATGTTATTTCGGCGCCAAAGATAGTGCAGGTTAGCAAAGGCAATACATCTCTTTACTAACCAACACCAAAAATGCAAACTCTGCAGCTAGTGCTATCGAAGTATGTAAGACTGTACTAAGTCTCAGTAGGTCTGTGTGTTATGGAGGACGTTGGAGTGTTGATGCTTCAGTTCTGAAGAAGTGCTTTGTAAATTGACGACTGGATGTACATTTCACAACATACGATCGGTGGGGTCATTCATCTTACTTAACATGGTCTACTCGATATTGGCAGAAGTGTCATTCGCATACCGCACGTCTAGGTTCAATGAACTAGTGAACCAAAAGGTCAGTGTGTAACTTGGAGGCAATGAAGACTAGAATGCTGTCTCTATGGTTGTTACATAGACTTTAGGGCCTGATTTTTAAAAACAGGAATACCTTGGTAAACATCAATGATGAGATATCTCTATCCTGTGCCAAACACTTTATTAAGTTTGTAACAATCTTTATTCAACATTCTTGAGAAAGCGGTAAAGAAGAGACCTCGAACCGAATCCACATTGCAACAACATAACCTCCATTGAAACCACTTCCAGTGAATGGCCTTTTAGAATGCTACAACTGACTGTTTTGTCCCGTTAAGTGTGTGCTCGCATAAAACGTGTGCACGTCTGTATGGCGGACCTGTTTGCTCGATTCATCAGTCATGGTACGCCGGTGCACCGGTAACCACGCCTTTCTCTATGCCTCATTGGATTGGGTTATGTCATCTCCATGATTAGACAGTTGAACTTTAGTTTGTTACGCTTGCATGTTGACCTTGCACTGTCTATCGTCTTATCGGTCAGTTGTGCCCACTTGCTGTTGATTATAGTTATCATCGTACACTTTTCTTCCTTGCTACAATACAATACTACCGCTAAACCGTACCCGCATTCTACATTCACGATACAATAAATGCATAGTCTACTCGTTACGATACGAGAGCCATTTTAATAACTCCTTTAAATTTACGGTTTTCAAGTAAAGTATAACATAGTAAAACCGGGAACAACATTTGAGACCCGTTGTTTACATGATCCACCTGGAGTCAGTTGAATTGTTCCTACGGACTTTCGGTCCATCTATTAGGTCAGTGTGACCGGTCGGTGCTGAATGAACCATCGTTTTCAACTATGGTTGTGTATACACAAACATGATGGTAAATCAGGCAAGATCGGAGAACGTAGCGCTATGTTATCACGAAATAACGAAGCTCGCTCCGTCTTTTTTGATCAATCGGCCAAGGGTTTGTTCACAGCCTTCGCGCATTCCTTTCGCTAATTTTCTTTCAGATTGTTTACACTGGTTGTCACATTCAGGATCAAGGGAAACTGGGTGCGGTTAATGGAAGTGACGCGGTTTTCAATAGCCACGATGTGTTTACCCATTTGACACGATTTGGGTCACTAATTTCTATGCCACCTGATACGAGTTTTCTACATTCTAAGTTTCAGTTAATTTAGTTTGCATTCACACAGCCTCTGAGCAAATGATAGAACAGGATAGGTAGGTACGACAGCTTGATCAGAGTTGAGTTGGTTGCTCCAGAATGTACGACAGTCTTTCATAAGTTGGTACCACCCGCAAATGAATGCTATGTGAACCATCTGCGTTCACAATTGAGTTATCAGGTGCTTTAATTCAATACCGAGCTTACAGTTTACTAGAAAACTACTATACTGATGTTCGGAAGCGTTGCCAGTGGCAATTGTGAAAACTGTGCATAGTTATTTAAATTTTTAGATCAAAAACTTCCACGGTATTCCGAAAAATATAGTCACGTTTCTTTTCCACCGGCAAGCTCTTTTGTCTGATTACACTTCATTCGCTGTGACACCCAGTCATGTCGAATTAAACATGCGTTATTCATATCATCTGCACGCGTGCAACGTACTGCGAATTTCAAGACATAACTAAACTAGAACACCCTGGCGTCAGAAAGAGATGTTCTATTCAAAATGCTATGAGATATTCAGGCTTTTTCTGCCATATATGTGGTCCCGTCATTTAAATCAGCATGGGATAAGACTAGAGGTTTGAGTTACTGAACCGTGATCTCGACGAACTTAATTCAACTGTCTGCCGTACAGCACACAAAGACCGAGTTACTTTAGAAACATTGCTCACTACTCATTTATACACCTCGAACCAAATGAATCAACGCAGACGTTTCGCTCATATGAATAAATGAATTAACAACGTTCAGACACAGCGCAGTTTTGAAATTCTTTAATGCATTTCATGTCATTTTGCTCAGTCACTCACGCACTCTCAGTTTTCCATTTTAGGAAGAGCAATCATTTGTCGTCCATTCACATTCCTATGGTGTCTTTCACATTGTATGTCATATACTCACTCTGAGCGTTTAAACTGTCGCGACCTCATTAATTATGCCTTGTATCTGTCAGTTTGTTTGCTATTTCAAACTCAAATACAAATTTGTGACAATAACCCATAATTACGCATCATGTTTTAATGTGGTAGTTTGACGATAACCTATCCAAGGAGATACAGTTGCTTGTAGTTAGCTACACTAGTTTTAATTTAAGTCATCTCTTTTAATCTCCTGGCCGGCAAGAATTAGAAATAGGCTCAACATAGCAGTTCTGTAACGTGGATAGCAATTCTTTCTTCAAACCTTCCTCTTTATGACCTTGGAGACTAGTGTAACTAATCCCGTTTGCATATATTATATCGCATTTTATCGTATAATGTATATTATTAGTACATTATTACTATATCGTAAAACTTATAGAACTACGTTGAGAAGATTCGCGATAAATCGTTTGTTACCTGTTTCTCCCTGAGTATCATCCATACCATTTTACATATCTGTTTCCATTTTAGGCACAAGATTTTCCATTTCATGCATGAGCAAATCACTTTGGTGCATTAGGATTTCCATGTTAAAATCTTGGACGTGACTGCTAGAACGCGATTGGTCCGACTAACCGGAAGGGACAACCAATCTTAATTAGAGCACTTCGGATTGGCTACTTTGATAGAGGAAGTGGTACGGGTTATGCAAGGGACGTCAGCGGCTTTGCTTAATGAGAATGAGGTTAGCGGTCACAGTGGAGC
>JTDE01000530.1:188718-198868 GCA_014338405.1 Paragonimus skrjabini miyazakii | reverse complement strand
CACTGTGAGCGAGATTGAGCAAACAGCTGTAATATGTCGATCATGCCTAAGATGGTTCCTAACATTGAGGAATACGCGGACTAGTGTTGTGATTCAAGAACGCGGATGGCACAAGGGTTGTTTATTCAACAAAGCAACACATGGGTTAAGCGTGTAAACAAGACCAGAAGCAAAACCACATATTTGCACGCGGTAGTCGGCCCCAGACCGTCTCGGTTGCCGCAGACTTCAATGCTCAGTTCTTTTAAGTAGCAGGGACCACTATGGGCGACGCTGCACTCTGATGTTTCTTCCAGCATTTTTCCCGGCGGCTTGTACGATGTCAAAATATATGCTCTGGTCCTACTACTGAATAGCAGTGGTATGAGTAATATATTACGATCGCTCATCTTCACTGCACTAGTTTGAGTTCGATGCCCGGTGGTTACAAGAGACCAGATAATTGTTGAGCTGTAACAAAAGTGAGACTAGAGTCCAGTGTTTCTCAAGATGGATTAGCAGAGGAGTCCATACAAAATTAATGGTTGTGGTCAATTATTAAAGTCATCCGATATACACCATTGATAAGAGACGATCCAGTGTATGTTAATGGATACGGCACACTTTAGATCGTCACTCTCACCGGTTACGGACACTAGCTCATTAAATGGTGAGTACGCGATATTTTGCCTTGTAACGCACATGTTACGGGTTTGAATCTCGATTGAGTTCTCTTTAATTTGAAAACGCAACTTGGGTTTATGTCATCCTCGGAGAAACTTAACAAGTTATATAACCGAGCAAACGTTACAGGATAATTAACCATCAATTTTTGCGGTGTTCAAGGTGGAATGAATAAACTAAGCGGTTGTCACTTAAACCGATGAAAAATTCATCTAGAGTGCGCGGAATGATTTACGCCGCCGTTTTGTTCGAATCTTATATGCTGATGTTAGTTTCGTGAAAACGAAGGCTTGAACTCACCACTGAAGGACAAATAAATGGTAGCTGGTAATTTTGAGAAAAGACGGGAGAACCGTGAGTAGCGTTGAACAATCAGACTCGTTTAAGTAATACAGACATCATCTTTGGTTAAAATGAATCTTGAAATGCGATATTTGTGTAGTGGCGTTTCTGGAAACTGATCGAACAGAAGCTCAAAAACTTAGATGACAAATCATAAATATCTCAAAACAACATTGCGGTACTTTTTAAATCTTAGAGCAAATGTTGAAGGAAGCTTAAGTGTTTTCTTTTCTACTGAATGGTATATTGAAGCATTTGAGCCACAATGAGATAGACGTGAACACATGCCCGTACGGATTGGAGTTAGAAATACGGGGTTGCTTCCTCCATCGGAAGAGTGAGCAAACTCGGAGGGTTTGTGGCTGGAAGCTGGTCAGGCATCATACTTTGTTTCAAAACTTTCGCTTACTTTGACAACCATGTAACAACAAATTAGAACTCCAATGGTTGAACTATATTTGAGACCAAATGAATATTCGTTGTTTCATAACAGCTTGTGAACCATCGGTAATTTGTTCTATTGGCAATGTTTCACTTCTAACACAGAAGCCCCTTCAAACCAGATGAACCAGTTACCAAGTTAGTGGCATTTGAGGCAGACTAGATGTAAGCAACTGAACGAAGCAGAAGGTAACAGGTCAGGTGTCAAGTTTACATGGACTGCTAAATACTGGATTGGAACTGCTAATTACAACAGCTGATCACGCGTTAGACACAAGTCATGAACTTGGTATTAAAAACGTCGAGATTATTAGAAGAGGGTTTAGAAGTACAAAGGAGCGCTTAGTTGTAGAAGCCAGTGGAACTTCCAAGGCCAAATAAGCTGTAAGTAGAGTTGACGGGGTTGGTTGGCAGCAGATCTTACCTCGGAGGAATTGATTTGCATGGATGGCTGGATGAGATAACGATCTCAACACTTCAAGAATGTGATTCTCCTGTCTACTTTCCTTAGAAACAGTCGAAGCTTTGACCGAAAAATCTGACAGACTGTGTCGATTTCTGTACAGCTGTTCACAGGTCCCCCATTGACTGTAATCAGCAATTTGAACTCTATTTACAACTGTCTATGTACATCTGACACATGACCTGTTATCTTCTGCTTCGTTCAGTTGCTTACATCTAGCCTGCGTGAAAATGCCACTAATTTGGTAACTGGTTCATCTGGTTTGAAGGGGCTTCTCTGTTAAAAGTGGAGCATTACCAATAAAATAAACGACCGACTATTCACAACTTGTAACACGAAGTTAAATTTTAACTAGGACCCCTAGAGTGTAACATGTTCAATTAAGGATCACTAATTGACGAAGCCTGCTTTGAATCACAATGCGATAGCAGCTTGATTGCAGGTTTCGCAAATCCGCCTCCGGAACTGTCCAAGTAGTATACTGTAATGCCACGTTTATTAAAACGTATACTACTTAGAATAGCCTAGTATTTGAAAAACTGTGGTAGGAAGCTTATATCCTACGTGGACATCTCGGAGGAGGATAGTAAAGTGACAGACAGTCACGAAGAATATTACACAGTGCTGGTCCTGTGTGTGTCCTAATACGGGTACTCTCTTGAGCCATTGCTTTTCATCTCTCTTAATGAGACACCAACCGAAAATTACTGGTGAAAACTTCTGGTAGACCATTAAGTACACCATAATAAACAGAATATTGCGGTTTAAGTAGCGCTGTATAGACACTCAAAGTTAACTACCCAAGTACCCCGTAAGGAATATGTCACGATTTGGAGTGTAGTAAGTATTGACAAATGGATTGAGAATAACACAACGTCATGAGAAAGTTGTAATACTCTACGTTCTGTTGTAATCGAAATCACGCTAACAAAGGAACAGAGGTCACGTGGGATTTGCCATGGTTAGATCAATCTGTGCTGCAACTGAATTGGTTAGATCGTTTGCTCATTGAACTTGCACTAAGCAAACTGGCTACAGATAATGTTGCAGATGAAGCACGATTCAGAATTGCAAGCGTTTTACAACGACAACAACCAGCTGTCTCAAACTTAACCACTGTAGAACAGAATGCTCTTAGTTTAATCAAGAAGAATCGTTCGATTCTCGGTACTGAGGCTGATAAAGACAACCTCAATGTGATTCTTAATCAAGAAGAATACCAAAAGAAAGTGTTAGAGCACTTAGCTACTGGACCATATGAAGAGATCAGTGAGTAGAAGACCGATGCACATGTTAATAAAGTCAAAGTACAAACCAGCAAGTTCCTCCGGGGCATCAAAGAAAAACTTGAGCAGTCTACCTGGTTCATGCTCAGTCCGAAGCGTAACCATCCTTCGCGTTTCTATGGCCTTCCAAAAGTGTATAACACAGGACTACACATAAGACCAATCATTGACTACAACACCAGTTCAACTTACAAGCTAGCCAAGTTCATCAGCCGTATTATCGAACCGTTGTAAAACAAGTTGGTAAGCAACGTTAAAGATTCTTTTGATTTTGTTCACAAACTCGAACATGTGACATTATGCAATGACGAAACTTTTCTTAGTTTTGATGTTACCTCTCTTTACACCAGTGTACCAGTAAAACTTAGCATTGATTTTTTTAAAGAGCAATTAGACAGTGAGGAATCTCTTGATATACGTAATAATTTGTCAACTTCCGAAATTGTATCTGGTCTTGAACTTTGTCTGAATTCAACCTTGTTCACATTCAACAAAAAATTGTACAAGCAAACCGTTGGTGTGGCAATGGGTTCCTCTGTTGCATCTGTAGTAGCCAATCTTTTCCTCAAATACCTGGAAATACAAGCGATGAGTGAGTTTGTCTACCCTCCACGAATTTAGTGACGATAGGTAGGTGACACATTCGTAACCATGGAACGGACCGCTCGCGACCAATTCCTGCAGTTTCTCAACTCAAAATGCAACGGCATTGTATTCACATTGGAAACTGAACCCGATGAACGTTCGCTTAGTTTTCTAGACTGTTTAGTGAAAGTTGGTGAGCACCAGAGATTCCAAGTTTCTGTGTACTGAAAACCAACTCATTCTGTTCATTCAACTTGTCGCATCCAATCGGCATGAAGAGAACAGTTATCAAGTCACTCGTCAATAGGGCTATTAGGATCTGCACCACTGAACGTTCCAAAACAACAGAATCTTCCTGCATTAAAGAAATGCTAGCTGCCTATCAATATCCAAACGCATTTGTTGAAAACACAAGCGCATGTCAACTAAGGAGGAGACCGAAACGATCAGAACTTTCAAGTCTACTGTGCGAATATCGTATCGTGAACAAACAGCTGATAAATTCGTTCCACTCTCTCTGAGTACGCTATCCGGACCGTATTTCGGTTAGATAATACCTTAGAACGACTGGTTATGCATCCTAAAAATCCAATTTCTATGGGCGACCAGACAGATTGCGGTAAATGCAGTACCAGCTATATTGGAGAGACAAGCAGACAACTGAAAGTACGTGTTGCCGAACACAAGAGGCACACGGGGTTTCCTCTTAAAGACGCATATCACCTTCAAAAGCTAGAGAAGGATTCGGCCATCGCACTACATGCGCTGTCAGAGAATAAGAACGTAGGTTTTGATCAAGCTCGAGTGATTCACAAGGCTCTGCCTTCTCATTTACACACAACACGCTTATGTTAATCGCAGTGATAGCAAACCCCTGTCTGCAGTGTGGCGTGGATGGATAAACAACATCAGACACAGACGAATCTTATCTACATCAGTCTTACCCCCGCCTAATCGGCAAACGATTTGACCAACCAATTCAGTTGCAGCGCAGATCGACCTAACCATGGCAAATCACACGTGACCTCTGTTCCTTTGTTAGTGTGATTTCGACTACAACATTCCTGAGGAACGCCACTAGAGGTGGTTGAAACGTAGAGTATTACAACTTGCTCAGTCCATTTAGCAACAACATGTTAAACACGACATCTAAACTGTTGGAATTCATTCTTACTAAATTTGGTGCGGATTTCTTACATAGTGAGTATTCATCCATGTGTAAACCTTTGTATAGTAATGTGTGGATTTCGTAGTTCAATTAGCCAACAACTGATAACAACTACGTTTATGAAGCCATGTGAATCAATCCAGTCTGTTCAGTAGTGAGCAAAGAGTCTATCAAGTAAATAAACATGTGACCAGCTAACTGTCCAAACAGTCCTGGTGTTTAGTCACTAACCTGGAAATCAGGAAAGTGCTCAGATTTCATGATATATATAATATTTCCACCTACAGCGATCAGTCCCAGGATCACTGGAATCTGTTACCTTTTAGGGTTTGAAGGCTGAGTGTAAAGCAGTACTTTTGCCAATATTAAAACCGTGGATTATTTATATCGTTTTACTACTAAAGAACGTCTAATATGCAGTAAAACAATGCGTCACTGCTTTATGTACTTCTGTTATTATTCAGGTTTTACTCGTTTAAATGTTGTACCGCCGTGTGTACAATTAAACCATGGCAAAGACACCTAGCCGCTAATAAAAAACTGATCATTTGCGTTCGCGTGAGTAAATCCAGCTTGTTCGCTATCGAAGTGTTACTGTATATATATGCTTCTCCTTGCTCGTTGGTTTCATTTTTTTTGTCTCCTTTACCGTCTTCAATATATTGGGTATGAATGTCTGGGAGACGAATTATGAACAACGAGTCAGACCAATCAAATCCTCAGTGTATCCCATTGTAATACACGCTGTACTCACATTGGTGCAAAATCACTTTTTCACGCCGAACATCTCCATTCAACTAGTGCAGTATTTAACCTTTCAACACTCAGTATAGGTATTTTACCGATGTGTAAGCTGTCAACTATTTGATTCCATGAGTTTCTATTTCAATTCATATGAAATCAGACCTGATATAATTTGATCATGAACAACGCGAGTTATCGTATTGCAGGCTGAATCTACCTCTTTATCAGCCTGAAATGTGTGAGGCATCTGTGATGTGGTTTTGGTTTGAGCAGATTTCATAGTGAACGATTGGTAGTGGAACGATTGAGTATGCTCTGTCCACTCATTGACCAGGTTAGGTCAATGAAGCACCTAACACAATTTAGTGGAAACCCAAGAAGTGCACATATTCTGGCAGTACACAACGTGACGATGGCTGATTAGATACACGAATTTAAGGTAGGTTCCCCGAAATTTCTACCTGAAATAACTGCTTAATGTACATTCAGACTTGGGATGAATAGTTTCATTGCTATTTACACGTAGTTCAAAAGGATTCTAGTTGAGACGGTTACTCGTGTTTTACTGAGAGCGATAGCTGTGTAAACAAACACACAGTACAGTGGCGGACAAAAATACTACACTATTGCGGCGGTCACTGCCTGAAGAGGGGTTACTGGGAAGAGGTTTAGAAAGCGCATCGTTTCTATGTGAATGACAGTAGTTGGGAAGTGGGGATCATAAGAATTCAGTATTGAAGACTATAGCTGAGTGTTGGGCGTGTCTGCTATAATCCGGTCAGATGGAAACAGTGGTTCATATAGTGTGAATCGCATTCAGGCACTGAGATACAGTGGGATAACGAAAGTAGTATACTAGAATACTATGCGAAAACTGTAATGACAAGTTTGTACCATGGACACGGAAATGGTTTTCGTTGAATCCTCACCAGCGTGCATTGCAGTCAACTACGTCCATATACCCAAACCAAGTACTTGAAAATTGGATAGGGAAATGGAACCGTACATACAGAAAAAAGCAACGAACGCACATGTTTATCAAATCAATCCGAGTTTGCCACTGTAATAAAAACAGACTAACTAACAGTTCACCTTGCTTAAAGCATGAGGTGCAGTTTTAGGTACCGAGAGTCCTGTAACGCATAGTAACCATTGACCGTCAGTTGTGCAAACTATCCGCAATATCTTCAAGCTGTTCACTCGCTAACGTATATTCAGATGTTGAGTAAACAAAGAACTTGGTTGTCTGCTTCGTGCTGATTTTACAGTCGATACGACAATTTAATTTATCAGCCATCCAACTCGTTTCGAAATGTGATCTCCTCAGGTGACCGGGCACTTGCATCCGTCTTCTTGGTTCGGAGTGATAATGCATCCTCAACCGAAAACGTTGGGGTTCGAGTTGTGGTGTAACTGACGACCATTATGATTGAGTAACAAGTGCGTTGCAATACACAACCAAGCATTCAAATGACGATGTCACCATTGTTCTCATATGTGTGGAGCAGCTGCAAACGGTAGTTCATTCTAGATACATTGAACAAAACCTTACTTGTGACGTGAGACCTTCAATATTTCTTGTTAAAACAATCAAAGCAGCCGTTTTTTATTCGAGTTGTTCATTACTAACGTGTTTCCTGGCTCTTGGTTGTTTAGAGTAGGTAGTTTGCTTGCCGTGTGAGGTGATGTTCTCAGAATACCCTGATTTTACTGAATATGAATAAAACTGTTAAAATGCGACTATTATGCGGTCTATGTGTGGTAATAAATTGACCTTTGATAATGTGCCATCAACGCAGCATGCAGCATTCGATTCAAAAAAAGTCGCACGTATATTGAGCTCAATTTCTAAACCGGGTCTTGTGTTAATAGAGAGCAAATCGAGCTGCGATGAGCATAGATCAACTTACTGACCAGGAAAATAGAAATGGGTTGAACGTCTAACGGTCCAATTGGGAATGTTAACTATGAACCTAACTTATCGAATATGCAGCATCTTCTGAATGTATGTCACTATGGAAACAGCGTTAAGGTATTTCAGATCGTTTTCACAACTGATAACACTCGACTGCTACGTTTTGAGAGGTCTTGCCTACCAGAAGTCTAGAGTACATCCTTTTTAAGCAGGGTAAATTAGACACCAGTTTATTTTTTGTCCTGATGACGAATATCATTAAAACGAAAATGCCTTAGACAGTTTGTATTTTTGTTATTCGACCTAGTTGTGGGACAAATTTTCTCCTATAATGATACCGTTTGCTCAAACATGTACGACAGTTACATAGGACTCCAGCTTTGATTTGTGGTTGAGTTCCGGCGGGTATACTACGAAGTGAAACAGCGAACTCTAGTTCTGTCTTCGTTGGACATCGCCTACGAGGTAGGATTGAAATCCAGTTTACTTGCATGTGTGGCAGGCGGTTTTATAATCCGTTCATTTGCCTGACACATTGAGTGACTAATTATCCCAACAGAGAGAGACGTTAGAGTTGAAACTTAAGCCGCCCTCTGTGAATAGGAAACTTGCGTTTATCAGTCTTCCTTTCAAGGTAGATCCTATGGCTGAAGTTATCTCAAGAAAGCTCAAAAAGTCAGTCGAAACAACCTTGCCGCTCAGTTGTGCGTGAGTTTCCGTTCAACACCCATTATCTTGTCACAAATCGAAGACAAACTTCCATCAGAAAACAACAGTGTAGCGAACAAGCTCGTTTTCGGTTATTCATCATCAGGCTAATTACATAACAATTTATATGTCATGGTTCCAGTGGCGTCATAATGGTGATGTAATCGTACCAAAACGTTGTTTCCGTGTGTGCCGATGACGTGTCTGACCTCACCCAAACTAGCTACTTTTTTTTGTCCGTTTCGCCTTGACAACTCTGTTTCATATAAATTGTTATGTAATTAGCCTGATGATGAATAACCGAAAACGAGCTTGTTCGCTACACTGTTGTTTTCTGATGACTACCCTGGGGACTTTCAACTATCACAAACTTCCATGTTCTACAACCAGCTGTTGTGTGTACTCATTTGTTTGCACGTGTCGAGCACCATACATTGGTCGTACTACAAGGCGATTATTTGACAGAGTGCGTGAACATCATCCTGTGTGGTTGAATACTGATGTGGTTAAAACGGTTTCAAGCACGATTGTTGCTCATTCGACTGACTGTACTCATTCTGTCAGTAAGAAAGACGCTTTTCAGATTGTTTACCGAGTGCCAAGGAATCGATCAAAGATGGTGAGATTCCGAATGTTGACCGCCGCCGAGGCCATTAGTATCCGATTACGCAACCCTGACCCCTGTGCTCAGAAGTAGTTCGTGCGGAGACTTAACCTCCCCTGCCCCACAATCAATCAAGCCCATGATTTGGAACAGTGATTGCGTAACTGATAACAAACACGCCGTCCATAACATCTATTACCGTTTTTCTAACTCACCCCAGTTACTGTCTTCATATTTATTGTATTCTACTTAGCGTGATGAGCAAACACAGAAAACAAGACCTGTTCGCTACTTTGTCGTTTTCATGACTTCATTGGGTATTTTTGGACGAGAGAGATTTAACCAAATGATTTGTGAGTAGCACTCATAAGGTCAGATTATTCTGTGAGAATACATTAACGCTGCCGTTATCCGTTAGTGATAACCTTGTCCTTTTACTCAGCCTTTACAATACAAAACTTTTACTAAAGTAGGGTTAGAATGTAAACTGTTATCTAGATTTTTCACTATCCTGATTCGAAGTCAGAGGATTTTTGAAAAAGTGCACGTTAAATTTAACTGGCAAATCGTGTATATTTTGTCGTTATACGAAGACCATTCTGCCTATATCAGTTTCATGTTTGCAGAGATCTTTAATATAGTGCACGTTGAACTTAACTGACAAATCGTGTACATTCTGTCGTTATACCAAGACCATTCTGCCTATATCAATTTCATGTTTGCAAAGATTTTTAATATTGCATGCCTTAATGTGTTGATACGTTGTCCAATGATATGCATCTCGTGAAGATGCTGAAATGACACAGTCTTGCAGGATGTTTTATACTGAGCAACTAGTTAATAGTTCACATTCAGTAGGTTACTTCACCATGAAAGATTGAAGTGCCTGAAGGCTGACTGTCGTTTAATAAGCTTGCCAGAATACAAAACAAAACACGCATTTACAACGAAGTTATTCATTTTATCTAGTCAATGAGAAGATTGCTATTCATTTGATAATTAGTTCAACATGATGATTCACTAATGGTTAAGAAACCTCTTAGGGTAAGTCCTACACTAAATGATTTTAATCCATGCAGTAAGAAGTCAAAGTCTCCTGTAAAATTTTTTGCCTAGAGAGACTCATTTGCGTAGCTGATTAAAACAGTTTATATCACCGTCGTTAAGGTGTTCAACTGATTAATAGCAGTGCCCAATTTTGGAATTCTTGGCTTGGTTTAACAAAATAAAT
>JTDE01000530.1:173117-188618 GCA_014338405.1 Paragonimus skrjabini miyazakii | reverse complement strand
TGATATGCATCTCATGGAGGTGCTGAAGTGACAGTCTTGCAGGATGTCTTGCATTGAGCAGCTAGTTAATATTTCACATTCAGTAAATTACTACACCACAAAAAATTGAAGTGCCTGAAGGCTGAGTGTCGTTTAATAAGCTTGCCAGAATACAAAAAACACGCATTTACAACGACATTGTTATTATTCATTTTATCTAGTCAATGAGATTATTGATATTTATTTGATAATCAGCTCAACATGACGATTCACTCATAGTCAAGAAACCTTTTAGATTAAGTCTTACACTAAACGATTTTAATTCGTGCAGTCAGAAGTCGGAGTCTACTGTGAAGATTTTTGGCTAGGAATACTTTTTCAGGTAGCTGATTAAGACAGTTTATTACCATCGTTAAGGTGTTCAACTGATTAGTAGCAGTGCCCACTTTTGGAATTCTTGGCTTGGTTTAACAAAATAAATGGAGCGATATTTCATTAGTGTACACTTGTTCTTGGTGAACTGGTTCAGATGATCTGTTTTGAAGTGATGGAGAACAACCACATCTCCTAACAAGAGTTCACTAGTTATTGTTCGCTTTTCGTCATATATTGTTTGAAGCACTGGGTTCCCTTGATCTAATTCGTCAAAACAGCAAGAAGACAAACGTTGTTCAGTCCAAATGCCAGATCTATTGAACAGTTATAATTAAAAACACTCTTCTTTTAGATAAGCAGGTTTTTTAACCCACAAACTATCTTACTAGGTTCCTAGTCACCTGTTCTACTATTCACAATGAACGTTTGATAAAATCGTAGTAAACTATCCTCCTAAAACGTTGTTAAATTTCTGAATTACCGATTTGTGAAAATGAGCGTGCTTTGTGGGTGTTGCTGTGTTAACTATGAAGGCAAAATTTCTGAATATCTTTGAGTTGAGAAGACTAGAAAACTTCTTGAACAATGTATGACCAATGAACTTAATTAAAACTGAATAATTAAAAGTATTGCAAGGTCAATCGCTGTAACACCGATAATCCGCGCATCGCGAATGCCTACCGAGATTCCAAAATGATTTTACTTAGTGAACAGTAAGAGTCCTGTTTCTTTAGACCGGATTTCCAGCTTTTGCCCTCAGTAAATCTTGTGATTCGCATGCACTTTCAGAATCAACGTTGATGAATTTCGTTCTGGTTAGTTTCGATCCATAACAGTGCATTATCTTTTAACTGAAGCTCCGACTTCCGTACTGTAAGTTCCGTTTCCTAACGTTTGCACTATCGAAAGTTTACTAGGATTAAATGTGTCTTTTGTCTCCATAGTTCCTGTGTGTGTAGTCACATTCTTTGGTGTCGTTGAGGTATGTACGTATGTCTTGGCACGTTGCAAAGAAAATGTAAATTGTTGAGGTTTATTTATCGAGAAGTTTTGTCACATAGCTGCTCATGATTGTAGATCAACGAATCGGTTAGTTTGAGCACAGACAAGTTTAAGCAAAACAATATTAAACATAGACTAAGCTGTAGAAGATCAATCGTTGCATAGATACTACCAAGCAGCAGCTTTTGGTAATTATACCTACCTATTCCTATTAAATGAATCAACAGTTATTATTTGCTCGGCTTTCAATTGAATAAACATACTGTTTTGACTATACGGAATGTTTTCTGCCATATGGTTCAACAAACTTAAGCAATTCTTTCATAGTATGCAAATCTCAGTATAGTAGAGGCGAGCGCTTCATTGAAGAGATTAATTTGCGAATGCAACCTAGGGTGTTTGTTTGCTTAATTGGACATCACCAGTTCACAGTATCAATCAGTAAAAGAAAAACACAACGTCATTCTACCTGAAACCGGATACAAAGTAACTTTCCTAAAACTTCGCGAGCTAAACAGGAACCTAAGAGGACACCCCATACGTCTATATTTAGGAACAATTTTTTCGATGTCGTTAATGACCTGATAGGTGGACAAGTTGAGTCTTTGTATCGTATTTCGAATATCTGTCGTTTTTGGTCTGTATGTGTGTGGATGTGCTGTAGACCATGTTCGTCTTCCTTTTATGTCAGATAGAATCCTTGCAATCAAGTAACAATTTAGCGCACGTTCATATTTATTATGAGTTTATATGGCTGTTATATTATGATTAGCGGAGACATCCCATCACGTTAATAGCACGGCGGTTAAATGACATTTGCAAGTAAGGTTGTACTGTTGAAAAGATAAATCTTAATACAGTTTCCCTTACGGTTTGTGATCTCATTCAAATTCCCTGAATGCATTCTAGAAACTACTGTGCGAGAAACACTGTAAACTTGTACACCAATATACTGATGCAACAATTTCGTAAATGCAGTTCAAACGAGAAAATGAGTCAAATATAAGTTACCGTGCATAACTATCTGGAACCGATTTACATATCAACTCAATCGGCCAAGCAGTTTGGATGTGGCAACTAGCTGATCCTGGTTGTTACAAACGTAACTTAAGATGAACACTTCAAGAATGTTGAATACAAAGAATGTGTACTGGTCAATCAGCTTGTAGAAAACGCCTAAACGCTTTGTGTCTTGTCGTAACTGGTAGTGAACATTTCTTTTATTAGTTCACAGGTTCGGGCGTTAATGCTTACTTTCTACTGTAACCTTGAGGCCGTTTGGAAGGTCTGTCACTACTTTGCTTGAATGGAAATTGTACTGCAAATATTGCCCACCGCACATTTCAAGGCAAGTTTACGTTGGATCGCCTGATGAAAAAAGATCCTGTTGCGTGCTTTCTTGTTTGTACAAAGTTTGCTCTGCGGCGCCATGAGGAGGATTAATGTACGTACGTTTTACAGTTATGTATGATGTAAGAAAAACAGTTGTAACAAGATGGGACTACCATAGCGTGTAATTTTTTCTATTGTAGATTAAAAAAGTTGCAACTACAGAGGTCAGAAACCAACAGTGCGATAAGATGGGCAGAACAGGTTTACTTTACACAAGAGCACTTATATAAATACAAAATGCTCACGCTTGTACAAGTCAAGTATAACAACTAAGGAGCCATTTATTAAACAGTTCTCAAAATCCTTCAAATCGAAATTACAAACATGGCTCGAGTTTAATACATCCTTTTACGCAATGAAGATCCAAACAGAGAGCTAGATGCCCACTTTCTATAAACAGGTTAAATCTCACACAGTGATGTGACTTCTTACAGATGTAGGACGCGTTATTCTGTTGAGATTCGTCTGTAATCAAAAAGTGGTCTGAGTTAATTCAATAGTGCGGCTTACTCAACGGAAGTGATAAGAAGTGTGCTTTTAGCGCTTTCATATGTTGCTTGGCATCTGCAACACCCTCAAGGAGAACATCGGCTGTACCCTAGCTAAACTTGTTTATGGAAGCACCCTATGACCTCCAGGTGACATGTTCAAGGTTCCTGGAACCATCGGTGAGATAGACCGAACGTTCTACGTTACATGTTTGGATCTGCATATGCATAAGCTGAAGCCCACTCTCGACTTGGATCACTCCGAGGAAAAGCCAAGTGCATAAAGACCTACGCACATGCCCTTTCGTGTTCATCAGAGTAGATGCACAAAAGAAGTCCCTCCAGCCACCCTGTGACGGTCCGTTAAGAGTGCTCGAACGCAAAGAGAAGTATTTCATCACTAAAATCAGTGGCACTCATAATTCGGTAAGCGTAGACCACCTAAAATTAACTTATGCGGATTTTTCTTACCTGCTTCATCCTTCTCCGACCGGTTTGCCAGGCAAAACCGTTTTTGAACAGAATATAAGTGGTCGGAATCAATATCAAACTTGAATACTTTTCGGTAGGAAAATTAATCCAGAAAAGTTAGTAGTTTTTAGATTGAATCGGAATCAGCAGCACGATGGAGCAAATAAACAATAAGACCGTTTACAAACAAATATGCCCTTCGTAAATTGAAGGAAGTGTTTTCAAGGAATTCATCACGTGGTTGTCTTCCATTGTTGGTTTCGGTCTAAACAATCTGTTGAATATTAATGTTACGCAACATGAACCTTTCTAAAAATTCCCATGAATGTGGGTCGACAGGAATATTTGGATTCTTCTTGGTTGATGCGACGTACTTCCAAGGAAGAATCCACATCTTTTGGCCAGTGAACATTGTTACCAGTTACATTTGTACATTAGACCTTTGAACCGAAGGTTGATTTACAAATCTGTTTTTCTGTCTAAACACTGGTGACAAGCATCTACTACCAACAGAATGTCTGTTTGTTTCGTAGCCACTTGCTGACCGGCAAAAACCTGCTGCGATTTTGTTTTTGTTTAAATTAAAAGGTAATCTTCATTAATTTTATCTGCTTCAGTTACTGTAACTGCACACTATAATCGTATAAGTACACAAGGATAAATTCAGAATTATGGATACTGATTTCAAAAGTCCCTCAGATTTATAGTGTTGGTTTAATAGCATCTGACGAAGTAAATATCATGTGACACACTACAGTAGGTTCAAATATTAGGATATATATTACGGCGATAAGTAAATATTATAACTATAGAGAGCAGATTAATTTACTGTAGAATTTCATTCTGTATAACAAATTGTTTTTATTCTTCTACTAGGTCTATAAGCTGACGATTCGAGTTTTCTAAACAGCCATTATCTGAGTGAACCGATGGTTGGTTCAATAAGCAATAAACACACGCACACAGTTTTATAATATAAACTGTGCGTCAGTAACGTAGAAAAAGTCTACTGATGAAAACCAATTAGAATAAAACATAGTTTCTCGTTAAAATATTTAATTAGGTACACCGACTTTACTGCTTGTGAGTACCATTCACTGGAAGCTTATCTTGATCAAAATTATTTCGGCCACATAGGGATGAGAACAAAAGCGCGACATTTCAACAGTATTCTTGTTCGACTGTAGTCAAGCTTTCGAAGACGATAATTCGACTGTGCTTATTTCGAAATCAAAATGCTGACCGGACAAATGAGCCGAAGGAGGAAGTCTAATACTGGTCAGCATTATCTAGCGAGTAAAAATTTACTTCAGGTCTTCCTGTAGAAGGGGACTGGTCGAGACGTTAACCTGAATACGGAAACAGTGATCACACCTCAGTAAAGTGCCATTAACTAACGCCAGATCTTCAGTGTCCGATTCACACCGTACTCCGCCGCTCGTGCACTCGGGTTCATTAACTGGGATGTTAGTTCGGAATACAATGAGGTGAACTCCCGTCAGGTTCTGTTTGACTGACGTTTCCCACCGTCGTTTTCCGTTTGTCGTTTTTCATTAGCTTAACGCACTTCACTTAGTGACGACTCATTCGATCTCACGCGTTATTACTCTTCCATCCGCTGTGGGCTTTGCATATATCACAAAACTATGTTGAGACATTTCGCTGAAGTTTCGAGTAACCTCCTGTTCAACTTTGGTATCCACAACAGAATGTACTTAGTGTGCAGTAGAAGACAAACATGAGAAGTTTTGGATTCTATAATCTTTTCACACAAAGAGAAATTTTCAACTGATGAAAATTTGTAATTCGTAAATCTATTAACTCTAATGAATTCGATAATTTTCATTCATTTGATAAACATTTGACAGCTGGGGATGCAAGAGTTTGGACAATGTTGCTGTTTACTGCTGCTGAAAATGCTGTTAAATTTCTGTCGCAAAATATAGATTTCTTGGCAATACAAACCTGTTACAGCTGACTAGCTCCGATTTGTAGAAATTGTGAACCGAGTGACACTTCACCGAGATTGGATAAGAGAACAAATAACAAAACCTTCGCACTTGTGCAAGAAAACAGGAACATCTGCACATAATCACTTACCTACCTGTCAGTGACGTGTTTGAATTGAACTTCTGCTTGGTCATTTATGTATGAAGAAAAAACTAGATATGCTGCCTGTGTGAAAAATTAATCGATTGCCAAGTGTTACGGAAGATTTGGTTTGTAAAAATTGCTAGCGATGAAAATCGAAGAGGTATAATTGCAAAAGTAAAACTTTCTTTAGCTTTCTGAAGACATAAATACTGTAAAGACCCTTCCTAAATGTGCAATTCGAACGTGACTATTTCACAAATGTATCGGATACATGTTAACCCACAACATGTTTCAATGAGGACCGTGTCGCAGTCTGTGGATACACACTATAGGACATTGTAGGATATCGTACATTAAAAAGAACCCAGTATATTTTCGCAAAAGCATTCAAAATTTATTGCTTCGGAATGAAACAATTTTGCTGTTCGACTAACAGAAGTAATAATGTTCCCAATACTGCCTTACAGTTCTTATGTAACGCATTGCGCATTAATATTGATCGTTGAGCAAATGAACACTCTTGAAATAATAGATAATGATATCCTCTGAAAACTATTCAAATGATATTGTCTGTGGCTGTTCATTCAGATTTCTTATATGTTCTGCAAAATGCTTATGCCAAATGCCGCAACATCCAGTAATTACGCAAAATCCAAATTTGCGGATCGAACACTATTATGAATGTAATTATCTGTCTGAAGTTTTGATGGTCTACAAAATTAGCGACTACTCGAAGATGGGATTAACATCATACGCCGTGCAATAAAAGGCGTGGATGGAATTTTTGTTGTTGAAAAGTGTTGTTTCCAAAGTTGAGCATTAATGAGGACCTATACGTGTCGTAACTCTGTCGGATACCAACCATTATGCTGCAAACTTTATTGGAACCGGTGCACGTTTGTTACTTGTTCATATGATTAGATCGCAAGGAAAAATCTCTTCTGTGCTATTACTGTAGTTACCTTGAATGAGCATACTATACTGCTCAGTAGTAGTCAGGTAGCGGTACGTTGTTAAGCCTTGAAGTAACGGGAGAAATGCAATAGAAAACATTGGAGTATTTAATGAGATGAAAGGGTGTTTTCTGTACATGAACTTGGTGTTGACAAATGTAGCTTTCCGGATTTCTGGTTATGTTCAAATGAGTATTTGCATTTGAAGTAACGTTGAAGCACACACTGTGTGCGGTGACTTTATGAGTGGACAATCATTGTACCATCACCATCCTTGACTCGCAAGATTAGTTATTGCAATTTTTCATTTGTAAGTGCCGAAAAGTATTCATGACTCAAATTCAAGTCGTTATTTATTTGAGAATATTGCTTGTGTATGTGTGCACTGTCTTGCATTTTATTGATGCTCACTGTGCAATTACGAAATGGATGTAGTGTTAAATCGACTTAATTTGTACTGCTTCATTGCATTATTCTTCACGTACATAATGTGTAAACCATATTTTTGTGGTTTTATCGCGAATGAACTCTGTTTTTAGGAAGCTCTTTTGTGAACCACTCATACCATTACTTAACTCAGCGGATATTTTGCTTAAGAAGGCTGAGTTTCAAAAACGAATCCGGCTACCATAATGGAAGTAAACGTTCTCAACATGCCCTAATTTGTCCAGAATAACATTTTCAATTGCCAAACAGGTTACACTAACAGTTGCCAATAACAACTGTTTGCTCATCAATCTTCCTGTGTTTTCAAATCGTGCAGCAAACAAAATTGACAAAGGTGTGATTTAAAAATAACTAGCCAAATTTAGGAGTCCCAGAGGTTTTCATCGTTTCAGTTTGGTTTACTGTCTAATTACTCTACCCACGTAGGTTAATGTTCGTTATATTCGTCGGCAGACATTCACCGAGATCATCTTCAGTAAATCAATTAGGTCATCGATCCCTGAACAACAGATGAACCACATGATTCGGAAAATATATTTCACTCAGCCCCTGGATATTGTTGTTTGGATGTCTATTAAACAAAAATCGACATTTACAAATACGATTAACTAATGGACGGAAAATACAGCTATTGACAGTAGTTAAGCATGTTAAACATGTCGAACTGTTGAAAATATGCACATTATGTCCAATTCTCACGGTTGCACAGCCATACGTGGCTGGGCTGTGTACTAAGGACGTCAACTAGTCGTCTGCCACATCGGTCAATATTCGATGATGCTGCAGCCAACTAGCATAGGAGGCGAAGTTGATGATAGGCGACATGGCGTAATGAAGCGAAGTCGTTCATCAGGTGGTTGGCCACTGTAGGTCTGGTTCGTCTGCCGGACTAGGGATCTCACGACACAGAGTGTG
Source organism: Paragonimus skrjabini miyazakii (assembly GCA_014338405.1). Classification (NCBI taxonomy): domain Eukaryota; kingdom Metazoa; phylum Platyhelminthes; class Trematoda; order Plagiorchiida; family Troglotrematidae; genus Paragonimus; species Paragonimus skrjabini miyazakii. The sequence goes on along the minus strand of JTDE01000530.1, from coordinate 180,502 downwards.
TGGCCGGGAATATCAGTTAAGATGGCGGCTGTTCGGGCTCAGCAGTGTGGAAGTTGTCGTCGTTTGGCTGAGTTGTCTGCAAAGTGAGTGCACTAAATGACGCGAGACAGTGAAAGCCGTAAGAAATGTGTCTTGTTAATGGCCCCTCAATTTCAGTTATAGCTCGGTTGTTTGTTTGCAAGGTGGAGGCATCCTGATGATGACTGTCTGAATATGGACGAAGCTGTGTTTAGTAGTTGTGTCCCATCCCTTCTCGTTTTGTGTTTTTCTCTCTTCCTGTGCGGGGTTTATTTTTTCTTCCCGATTGTGTGACAGTTAAGCATCAATGAAAACCACTAATGTCTATAATGAATATGAGGGTTCTGCGTGTGGCAGGCTCTACCAACGGAATTTTGAATTTCTTTCGATCTTGCTTAATGTTTTACAGTTCTTTATTAAGTACTTCCTTGGTTAAGCCACAACGAGTTAAAAACCAAAAGAGCTATCGGTTTCGCATCGTTTCGACCCTATCGGAGAGCCTTTATTAAGCGATTTAAATCAGAAAATTTACAATGACATTGTACGTTTTACAGTTCTAGCTGAAGCTTGTCTTCATTTTAATACCGTTATATTCGGCGCTGTCTTCTTAAACTTTAGCCGTGTATGATTTTATCAAGCTGCAGATATTCGTGTTCATCATCAGAACATACGAGTTTCTTACACTTACCAGGTGACCGCTGATGAGTGGTTTAAAAATACAAACGTAAATGACTCGGTTTATTGAAGCATATTCAGGGGATAATTGCAAAATAATTACCATGCAAATGCATGTAACAGCAGAGCTACATATGAACAGTATCCAATGGTGACGCACGTTTAATTTTTATGGTCAGTTACTCGCATATATACCAGTCACTGACAAACCTCAAGTTCTCTAAGACTTTGTTTAAATTTGAACTTATTGCACTTGAAAGAAAATCATTTTTAATTCATGGTTTATTTGTAGATTGGCAGTTATTTCGATTGGGTCGCTAGAGACCGTTTGTTAGTGGTAGGGTGCCATCGGTTTATATCATATCAAGATCACCACCCTGACAAGTGGCCATCTTGATATTTCCGTCCTGTTAAGCGTTTTCGTCTTTATTCATATTTGCCGCTTACATAGTTTGACCTTTACATCCTCGTAATGACATCAAATCATTGTCTAGCACTACCACAGGGTTATCACACCAATACAATTTACTCCTTCATTTAGCCGAAATCACAACAGATTTTAGAGATATTATCTATAATCGAAAGACCTCTACACGACTCTGACTATGAAATGTTGGTAGCAGTTCGATAGCTTTGAGTTTTGTGATCCGATTTGCAGAAAGTGATTAATCATCAGTTGAGTCGATTGCAGACGACGAGTGTTGAATGTACTTAAGGTCTTTAATAGGTAAACCTCAGAAATGTCATAGAAGGGAGTAAGAAACCAGATCTAAGAGAAACAGGATGATCTCCATCCAAGCACTTGTAGGAAATCGCCAGGACATCCCACAGAAATAAGCTAACCACGATTTATGAACTGTAAGTAATCAAGAAGCTAACAGTTAGCAGGTTCCAGGTTCGCCATGGATGTAGAGAGTTTTCAAGCCAAGAAAATGCAGAATGCCCAATTGTGAAGTTATACAGATTATTTGTGGATGTCTAAATCGAAAACGCGTCTACTTTTGGTTTTATTACTGATGAGCAGTACGGGATTTCGGTTTTCATTTAAAATGAACAACGCCCTCAAATGATCCCAACTGTCGCATTCCTACATACGTTCCAGTCGGTTCCTTTTGATTTGCTCGCTTAGGAGAAGACCATTGAACTGAGTTTGGGCGAGTAATGTATAGCTTCGAAAGAAAACCAAATCAACGTGCTTGCTGTCCCTGGAGAAGACGAAGGCGAGTCCCAAATATGTGACCGATGTTTTTGAATTGTTTTTTGAATGCGGTTTTATAGTGAATGTTTTTTACGTTGCAGTCTTCAAGGGAGAACGACAGAAATGATATAAACCTAACCATCAATTTTCTGTGTATCATCAGATCTTCAACTAAATCAACATCTTTCTTTTCGTGTCTGCCCTAGATCTATTCCAGCCTGGAGAGTGAGAAGACTGAACTTGATAGCGAGGCTTTGGGATCGAATGTTTTAGGCACCATCTTTTTCATAAATAATTGAGCATAAATTCCACAGAGACCAGTTCGGTCGAATGAGAGTTACGGGGAAGAAACGTTGAACTGTGGTGTTATGCGGAATATCACATACACGGTAAAACTTTTTATGAGCGGGGTATTTCAAACTTAAAAAAATGGAATTGGTACTTTGTCTAACCCTACTAAAAGAACATAGTCACTAAACTCTAAAAACACGAGACGAGGTTATCATATTTCAACTTCCTTCTAATCCTAACGATTTTGTACACTGAAGTAAGCTTGAATCTTCAATGCAGCAGTTAGAAAAATGAGTTCGGTAGATCTTTCCAGTATAGAATTTCGTCAGTACTAGGACTGTAACGTATAAATGGTTGGAGATGTCTGAGCAGAATGGCCATTTAGCAACGGTTGACTGAAATCAGCAGTTATAAATCAGGGGCCTCTTCAATCTTTCGTAAATATGCTGGCGACAAAGCTATGTGAAGACTTGTTTTGGTGTCCTGAATCTGTGCGTAAAGTTCGCGGTTGAGTTCCTCACCACTGATGGCGCTGTTACGATAAATTGTATAAGTTGTGATGGATTGGTAAAACTGTTCTACAAGCAAGTTATGCAAGGGTTTGTTTTGGTGAGTAAACCAATAAATGTTTATTAGGGTTATGCAACAGAGTATTCCGTATTGGATGATGAAGTTGATGGAGTAGTTTTCACACCAAGCTCGTACTGAGAACTTTCCATGTTTACGGGGTTTACCGTGTAGATGGAAGTATCTTGTCATCCGGTGTAATCTAACCTCTTCACAGCAGACGAAACTCACAAGACAAGGGTCTAATACAACGTCAGTAAGATCAAATCTCTGACGGTTGTCCTTAATCGGCTGCATTAAACAAGAGAAAATAAACCTGTCATGAGGTTTTTCCATGTGTCAACCATCCATGATAAAGCATCCAGATACTTACTGGCGCTCACTGGCAAACGGACTTTCCTAATCCGGGTCCGTTGCGCTGAACATAAACTGGATCAATCTGTCCAGCTGAGATCGTCTCCGGATATTTGTATCGCACGCCCGTGTTTAGTAAATCCTTAATCCCAGGCATACCAAACCTCGTGGGCGCAAACAGGTATTGTTGTTCGACGACAGCATCTTAATGATAAATATGTTAAACCAGCTCCGGTCGCAAGCAGCATTCCCACTCGGTGAACCGGAAGCAACTCAGTTTCTGAGCCTTAAATTACATGTTTTGGTGGAATCGAGGGCAGGCTTGTCGTGCTGATAACAATTAGTTCGAGTAGAACAATTAACCGAACTAAATCACGTGACGTTTCCCGCTGTAACATATCATGAATTCTAATCGCACACGTAGGGAATTACGTTATGAAGGGTAAGCAGCTTAGTGCTTTTGAAAAGGGTATGACAGGACGCCCTTCTATGTGCTATACCTGCGGACAAAAAGTGAGTGGTTTTTGATTTATAATGAATAATTTTAAATAATGAAGCAAGAATTTACTGGAAAGTTATTGGTCAACAGATTGATAATAAGTTGTTGGAAAATCTCAATACAAACATACTTTTGCGAAGCACATGGTGTGTGTCATAGTGAAATCTTAATGTTAAAATTGTACACTTTGATAGAAAGACTGTTAGTGAACAAAATCCCCTGGAATTTATCAGGAAATCCATCAGATTTACTTCTCCCCTGTGGCATAGAACGACGGTAGCTAAAATGACATCACAGACATCTCAATCCTTTTGTAGATGACTACTGGTCAACAGAGAATGAGAAATGTCGAATGACCACCGTATTAGGAACTTACAGTGCTGAAAATCAAAGCTACAGTAATCACTTCATTTGTGAACAAGAAGTCTATGTCTGTATTTGGTCTCACAGTTTTTTGACTTTTTCTTTCAGCTGCAATGTGGGCTGCGTAGAGAAAACAGATCGATAACTGGCTTTGTATAGCAACATGCATGTTTCTAAACGACTAGAAACACTGTCAACAACACCAAAAATCTTTGTTCAAACTGATTGACCAAATGCAAAGTAGTTGAGAACCTTATTGTAATTACCCAAAAACCTAAACATTATAAACGTCATAAACGTAATTCTTGCTTTCTCAGTGAAATCTGACGATATTCTTCGATTCATTGAATTAGTCGTAATCAGAATATCTGATACAACTTAAATGTTGAGAAATAACTCACTATAGGCTGCCTCGTTCAGTATTCTTTCATAATTTTCGTTTGCTTTCGGTTACTCGTTTTCAAGTACGTTGCTGGGCAACAGAAAAGACTACAAGTGAAATTATAGTGAACATTGTAGTTGACTCGAAACAGCAGTGAATGCTTCACTCTTCTTAGCAAAAGATCATGATTAACGAATGCAACGTTCAGCGTTAAGTGTTAGGAACAAACCGAATTTTTGGTTTTGACAGTCAAGTAAGAACATAGTCACCTAACGTTCTCAATATTGTTATGCTTAAATTCGATTACTATACACTTGATAAAGATCATCCAAGGTGTCTAAAATCTACGGACTTATAATGCGTTCGTAATCTCTTGTCATTCTCAATTGGTTGGGTAAGAACATAACAACCATGATTCTCAGACGTTTTGGTTACGTTCCTGCCACATTTAGTAACTCTGTTTTTTAGTGGTTAACTAACGGTCTTGAAGACGAGTCACTGGTTCGATCCTCAATTAAACCACAAGTCAATAGGGTTTTCCATCCGAACCATATAGTGCTTCGTTGGAGTAAAAACATAATGCTGTTTATGTTGTAAAAAAATTCTTTATTGGTTACTCGACAGAACAAAATATATCGATCATGTCTTAACGCATACTAAATGCAATTTATGCGAATGATTAGTGAAAAAATTGTTTCATGCATCTGGTTTACACTTCTATCATATCGAAATTAATGAATCCAGCAGGATTTTTGCTATTATGAACATCAAACTAATTTGTGCGGAGAGAATTTCGTAACAGTGACAAATAAGCATGAGATGCTCAATCTTTGCCTACTCAATCATGCAGTAATGATAAGTAGCTTGCTGAGTGCGCAAAGGTTTACGATATTTTCTGTGTGTAAGATCTGTTTTCTAAATGTCACCACACACTGTCGGTTGACACAGATGTGAGCTGAACTGGTGATTAATCAAATAATCTTTTTATGAGGAAAGTAAAACTGAAAGTCAAGTCATTTATGGTCATGAACGTTGAGCAGTTTAAAAGAGTATGTAAGAGCAATTTTTCTCTTGATTCAACGTATTGAATTATAGTAAAAAAAATAGCAGATGGTTGAAAATGTGAACATACTTACGCGGAAATTGGTGATGCCAAAGAAGGTAGAACCTACAGCGCACTCTTGTGAGATATGAACCGTACTCTATTACAATGACAAGAGACTGATACACTTTTGACAATGAGTTACAAACTTAATTGATCGTGACAAGAGAGACTTGTAACCCAATATTTTGAAATAACATTACATTACATATAAAACACACAGTCATCTTATAGTGCCGTTGTCGTGAGTATTGTAATTCAATACCTCGATATTATTCGCACCAACTTCGTTGTCTAGATCTTGTGAAATGAAATTTTATTTCTAATTCCAAAATACTCGAGATCATTTTTTAAATCACTTTTTAAGCAGTAACAATCATTGTCAAAAAATAACTAATTTCCGAAAGCTAAATAACTATCCTTCTCAAAAATTTGTTTAGACTTTGCGTGTCTGAGACAGTTATTTGTTCAAAATGTTTTGTGTTATGTTGGTAAGGGCGACGCACATCCGCAAAATATTTGGAAGTTACCGATAGACAAAACTGTAAGTTAGACAATTACTCAAACTGAAGTCCTCGAACCGATTCAAAAGATCCCTCAGAACACTTGATTGCTTGTTTATTTGAACGAAAACACTCTTCAGTAACAAAATGAAGCTTCTCTTGTTTAACTATCCTCTCTAAAATGATGTTAAGAAAGAGACTTCGGAAAGCTTATATATATATATGTCAATCGCAACTGCATCTTACTACCCTTCCGACTTTAAACAAAACGGGGAAGAATTTAAGATATATGACTGTTTTTTCCTAGATTGGACCCATCGGACATAGTTAACCTGTTTATAGGATGAGACTAAATCGGCTGCAACTATTTGCCAAGGTCTTTCCGGAAGTTTTCTGAACAGCATCGTTTGCTTCACTTGAATTGAATCGTGCATTCTGCAAATTTAACACTTCGTTATGTACTTCTTCATCATACCGGACATGACTGTCCAAAAGTAAAGTTTCTTTGCTCTCCAAATTTAGCTGTTTACCTTAACATGTTCTGCATCGACTTGTTCAATGAACTCCCCTGCAAATCCTTCAAAATGACTATTCTGTCTCCTTTGAAAATTATTCCGTTTTTTGAACAAACTAATCGCGTAATTCCTTGGTTAAGCCACAACGAGTCAAAAACCAAAAGAGTTATCGGTTTCGCAACGTTTCGACCCTCTTGGAGAGCCTTTATCAAGCGATTTAAATCAGAAAATTTACAATGTACAAGCTTCAGATTAGGCAGTCAACAACTGGCACATGTTTGTGTGTCTCACCTGCGGTGTGTAGACAGGCTACCAGTAGGATGTAAGGGTTCACGGTTCACCAGAGGTCACCACATGAAGAACCCCAGGTGCGAATAAGCATAGGGAGTTAATGTTTGCTTGTTTGTGTGTGTGCGTGTAGATTTGCATGCGTTTTTAATCCGCGTGCGTATAGACTGTCTGGGATAGGGGTGGGTGATAGACATGCCGCAAACGTCTCCTACGTGGTGTCACTATTGTTCACCCAGTAAATCGCGCCAAACAACTGACAATTCCAAACCATCTGATCGATTCACTGCCTGTGGTGTATTAGCGATCAGCAAGGCTTCTGTCAATAACCGCTCTTTGTGGTTACGGAAACCACAGTTAAGCACAGTCGGATGATCGAAGTCAACTTGATGTTGGTTGAGAATTGCGTGTGCTGCAATGGCTGAATCGTGTTATAATTTCCAGAGTTGTTGAGGGTCGGTAGGAGGTTTCTTACTACATCTTACGTGTTCTTTGGTACGCACTTCCAGCTGCCGGGCGGTCTGTCCAATATATGAAGTTTGACAATCCTTACAATTAATTCGATGGATACAGTCTGATTTCTCTAGAACTGTTCGTTTGTTCTTTAAGTGAACCAACTTATTCCTTAAT
>JTDE01000530.1:127237-166730 GCA_014338405.1 Paragonimus skrjabini miyazakii | reverse complement strand
AATGTTTGTGCATCCCACGAACATCCGCGCCGCATGCCACAGTACCTATTTCATGAATGGCCTGTGAGATTTGGGTCCAGCAGCTATTGGGATCTTCGGAGCATTCTAAACTGGTTTGGTACTTATACTTTACCGAAGGCATAGTCAGTTTCCTAAAAGCCAGCCACTAGGTTTGGTGGGATAGTTTCCCGGCAAAAGCAAGAAGAAGACGACAACGTATCAACGCGCGATCCCAACCCAAATATGTGTTCAACTAACAACGACAGTACTGAATGGAGCTCCGCCACCTACAGCTAACAGCTATGTGATTTATCAGAGACCGGGCCTGATTCGGAGAAAGGGAGTGTCAAGTATAACAATGACGCGAACGGTGCACAAAGCTGCTAGTGGCTTAAAATAGCCTATGCGCGGTGTAAAATTGCAACAACCACCTGCCAACCCACACCTGCCACCTAAACATTGCTCGGCCTCACCAATGCGGTCGATATGGGTGTTCACATCTCCGGCCAGAATGACTATCAGAACCATGTGTCGACCGAAGGACGTGGACACATCCAACTAGAACGCGTCCTTGACGCCGACGTTACTATAGTCAGTTGGAGCATAAGAAGACATCAAAAAATGATTTCTGAAGGTTTTGTGTCTAGAACTGGCCTCAGTAGAACCTGTCAAGCGGAGGGCACACGGTTTACTGTCCCCGGATAAATTTAAAACACGCAAGTAGAATTACGTAAGATGTACTCTGCAGAAACATTTCGACCGATCTCTTCGGTTAAGATACACGAACTATGATCAATAAACATGCATCAATTTAAATAAGTGTAAAATAGGAATGAGTCATCAACTGCGATAGAAATAACACACAGTACCAGTCACATTTTCTCTCTCTTGTCTTAAGCTTTATGTCGGACTGCCTATTAATTTCCGTCTATTTCCGCGTGCCTCATTGTAAGACCGATAATGTCTGCATCGTTAGTTTCTTATTCGACTAGTTTGAAAGTTGAATTTTGTTTGTTTGTCTTTAATTATTGATGGCCTATTCGAACGTGACTGGTACTGTGTGTTATTTCTATCGCAGCTGATGACTCATTCCTGTTCTACACTTATTTAAATTGATGCATATTAATTGATCAAAGTCCGTCTATCGTAACCGAAGAGATCGGTCGAAATGTTTCTGAAGAGTACATCCTATGTAATTCTGCTTGCGTGTTCTAAAGTTGACTGTAGATAGAAATCCAATGTACAAATGTGGCTGCAGCCGTCGTACTCAGACTCACACTTATTCCATTCCTGCCGATAGCGGCGACCGTGTAGTCACCCGAAGTGCATAACCAGTATTGTGTAGACATTGTGGGTGCACTTAGTTTCTAGATTGACTACTGTTTTGGACTCTTATCTCCGAACTACAGGAGAAATAAATATTCAACGAGTCTAAAGTTCGTGTGAGAGCGGCCTGTTGGCCTATTTGTTTTAGAATGCTAACGTTGAAAGTGCCTGTATTGATTCGAATTCTAGGTCTAAGCAAGGGACGAGGAAGACCTGAAGTTGGATGGTGAGAGATGGGACTTACCAACATATTGTTACTATGATTAGCTATATCTGTTGTGTGACATGTAGGGTAGTTATCAGAAATGGAAGTCGAGAGGGACCTGAGTGTTAAATCTGATAGGACAGTGGGGGTGGGTGGGTCAGCAGTAGCATGTTTTCGTCCGTGTATCCTGCTACCCTGCTGCACATAGCAGGGTAACAATGGGAACTCAATTGGGGATACACTAATTTCAGGGTGACAATATCATCTCAATCTTTTCCATCAACCGTCGCCTGACTGCTGATATCAATCGGCTTCATATGGTGTTTTACAGAAAGAAATAGTAATACTACGATACAGTGCGTTTCATTATGTAAAACGTTATTTGTTATGGAAACAATAACGATTCAGGATTTCTGAATTGTCCCATGAAATCAATTTCTTGCGGTCTTTTTGAATTAGGAAAATAACATGCACATCTTTCGCTGCGCTTAAACTATGTTTTACAGAGAGGACCACTCAGTATTATGTTACACATTTACCATTTACGGTGGCATAATCGTACTATGTTCGTCGTCATCGTTACTTTCAGTCAAGTCTTCGAAAGTTCCTATGTAGCGCTTTGCAGCTTCAGAATGTAATATATCATAGACGCTGTCTTCAGCCACTTCAGGTTACGTATTATTTACATCACCTCCAGAAAATTCTTTCAAGATTTCACAGGATAAATTTTCATCTCCATTTCAAAGAATTTTGTTGTCATCCTCCTAACAGGAACTTGCTTTACAATAAGATTTCTTAATGGTTTCGTTCTTGGATAGTCTCTACATTGTGTAATAGTACGTGAATTCACTTATGCATTATTACACTCGATGGACCATCTGGAATTTTAGTGTGAGTGAACTGCTTTCACAGCAGATGAAGTTTTGGACGATGCAGATAATGTCATTCGACACTTAGCAAGTTCAGTACTCTCTTGATTTTCTCTCGATATATCCCGGAACGACTGAAGCATAAAATGTGTATACGATCTGCACTTGCTAATTCAGGTGTGTCTTTCACATATTACTCATAAATCCGATCTTATGGAAATTCTGGGGGTGAATGAATCCGTCTTTAGATATGTGAATCCCTGTCCTCATAGTCTATACACTCTGCGGACCATCACGCTAAACTGTCTTTGGACTAACGAGGACGACTTTGGAATTTGTTGAAATGAAAAAGCTGTATAATAGTATTCATAAACTTTTTCAAATAATCCATAGGTTAAATTTGCCTCTGCTTGAGTGGCAATCGTCAATTTAAGTGTGATTACTGGTAAGTAGTAGTTTGTTTATATAAGTTGAAGATCACTCACACTTACTTGCATTTCTGTCACTCAAAGAGATAATCCGACCGTTAATTTTTCTAAAAGAAGCATTAGACACGAGGTTTGCTCTTATTGAAGTTCTTCAGTAGTGCATATCATTGTCATGGCTGGGATTAGAGCTTCATCCGCGGTTTCTTGTGGCAACTGTGTCAACTGCTGCGCCATAGATCCCACACTAAGCACGACTGAGATGTCGTATGCAAATGGTTAGCCACAGTCGCTTATAAGTAAAGTACGATTAACCATTTTGAAACACTGAGTTCCCCTGCTCTAATTCATCTTCGCGGTAAAAATATAAACGTTGCGAGGTATTAATATTTCCTTCAGTGTCAACGGTCACGTATATATAACCGTTAACTATGCATAGCAATCGTGCGATAACATCAGTAGCAATCAAACATTTTGTCTTTCAATGAAATCTGAGTCGATTTCACAATAAAAATGGCTATGTTGACACATTCTAAATGAAAACACTCAACCTAACGTCTGTGAATGCCAATAACTTGTGGTTTTGAGTAGAAAGCAACAGAATGAACGGTGTTAATCGGTCAACCAACTGACCTGCATCCAAGGTTTGTTTAGTAATCGAAGATGTTGGCTTCCAGGTTGGTCGTTGAGTTTCTAGTGTTTGTTACATCATCACGTCCACTAACCATTTATGTGTATGTTCAGCTATCCTTTGTCACGCACTTTGTAACTACCCACCAGAATTCTTGCAACTACAGATAAACTGGTAAGTTAGATGCGAGCAGAACGGTCCACTGAATCACGATGGATAGCTTAAATGTTCTTAGTATGAGTGGAGTACAACAATTGAAATTCATCGGATGCAGAGATACAATTCGGGGCCGGTCGTAAGTTTTTCTGTAGGTCGGTTAGAATTTGATCACTTCGAAGTCAACTTCAACCGGAGATGTTTTTAGGAAGAAGCCTCTACAGAAATTTCGGTAACGCGTGACTTACAGTGAAATTGCATAAACTTCCCTGGATAACTATTGACCAAATATTCAGAAATATATCCTTCTTGTTGCACATCAGCACATCTTTCCTGGCTCTATGGACGGAGTTCGGATTAGGTCGCGCTTATTTCACCGGAACAGGTGAAGAGAATTGAAGGTAGTGGTGGTCCTCCAACGTACAGCCCGTTGTATTTTACCGTTACGAGGTCGACTAATCAAAATATCTAAAACCGGTAGACTGACCCCAATCTTTTGTCAGTAAGAAACTGCCAAGTTCGAATGGGAAGAGTTCAGAAGTCCGTAAATATGGCTGGAACAAATTTCGTCGGCAAAAATCAGGATATTGTAGACAGTGCTACTGTCATCTAAATTTAAAATTTCTTCAACCATCCTTTAAAATGTACCAACCACTGTCGGGTCCGGACCCATAGACCTGTCATCGATCTACTTGTGAGCATTACCGTTAAAGTGGAATCGAATATACTCAATATGTAAAAAAATCAAATCTCTAGGACATTTAGCTACAACACAGTGGTAGATTTGTACGTGAACCAGAAGTGCATTAAAATCGAGAATCTTATGCACAAGTGCATTCGAGAACAATAAGTCAAAATCAGAAGGATATACTTCACTGCAACTGATAGCCAACATTTTTTCGGGAGTTTTGGGCAGTAAACACAGAGGTTTCACACAACGGAAACTGATGTATTCACGAGGTGGGTTGAGAATGTTCGAAAGACACCCAAGTAGCTTACGTTATGCCAAGTTATCCACGACTTGAATTAATCGCAAATGTTACTACTTTTCCCCAAGTTCGGAAGGCGCTTTATCTGCGATGAATGCATCTCTAATGGCTTAAGTTGTTTAGAATGAGCTTTAGTTATATGTCTCATAAAACTATGACTTCCAGTAACCTCAAGTGTTGCTTTCTGATAAAAATATTGTTATCCGGCATGTGATTCACCTTGGAATTACTTTTATCGAAAAGCAAGCATTCCGTTTCTGACAATATTTGCTTCATTCATGATGGTAATGCCAGAACTCCTGTAAGGTTTGAGAAAAACGGCTCAACGTATTGTATTTAAGCTTTTATTCAGAGCATAACAGCAGTGGCTACATACAGATAAAATTCTATCACTCTTACTGAGACAGTATACTTCATTTTCAAGGTCTTATTTTCGTCTCTTGTTATTGTGTGCAACACCTCACAGAAGATTTTTTGGCAGCATTTTGCATCTGCTTGCTTGAAATACGGCAAATTCGTGTGATACTTCACTATGTAGGACACTGAACAAAATACCACAAATATGTTCAGTTGATTATCCGCATACTACTAAGTAGTGTTGCAGATTTATGAATTTAGATGAGACCCAACTGTGAAAAGTCAGGGCTTCGGCTGGATTCGAACCAGCGACAGAAACACCATGCCTGAACGCGGCAAGTGCTCTACCAATTGAGTTACGAAGCCACGCCAGGAGCTCGGAAATTTCACATTCGAACTCGGTTACCCACCCGTCCCACTGTCTCATATAGAATCCACCAAATAATCCAGGGGATCTACGCTGAACAGTGGCGTTGGTGGATTCCAACGTGAACTGTTTGACAAATCTTGCCGGGGCAGCCGAACGGCATATCTGAATGCAGAAGCTACAGTCAAGTATGGATGGTGTTCACACTGAAGTAATCCAAATCCCCGGATTCCCATTCAAGATAACCAGGCTGATTTCAATCGATTAGTTATCACAAGCGACCGGATAGCCTTACGTTTGCTTTGGCTAATTCAGGTGGTCTATCGGGCATAAACACGTTCAATCCATAGGCGTCGGATCGTGACAACAGAGCATTTTCATTGTCCTGACTGACCGCACAACGGTTTCTATCCATCGACTGATTGGGTAGCGTAAGCCATTTCGACATCTTCAAAATTTACGAGGCGGTGGATGGTGGTAACATATCCAGTATATCTTTCATTGGCTATCAAATCAGATTTTTCACATTTATGGCTTTGTGTATCTACATATGATATTCACTCTGTTTCAGCTTTATTCTGTGATTATAGTGACAACTTGGCAGCAATATCGAAGAATTTCTATTATGCACATTGTTTTCATTTGCTGGCAGAGGTATTTGCTTGTGTGATACGTACGTATGTTTTACCAATCAGCAATTGCAGTGAATCACACGTAGATCTCTAGAGGATCCGCAATGTTGAGCTCCAATCAGCCTATGTCAAAAAGCAACACATCTGACTTCAGCTCTAAGGCTTTCCAGTAAGCACTAGCAACTAAGACTTTCTTGGTTCATTGCAATTAGATTACAAATCTGTCCGAGCTACAAAAATGAAAATACGGTAGGTTTTTGAATGTTCATTCCACCTAGCAAACTCTATAGTTAAGAGGGACGATCATATATAAAAATACGTTGAAGAAACGCAATTTTTGCGATGTTTGGAGATGACAAACAAATAGTAGAACGGCATAACAAAAGTACACCAAATACACTTATCATTTTGTTTTTCAATCCTGGTGGTCTCCACTTTAGATGAGACCGTTTTGTCGTTTCTTACTAAGGCGTCGTTGAATAATTCACTGATCACTTCGAAGTTTCTCGAACCTGTAGCTTCTGTCGCCAAGCCGTGAATGAAACCAGATCGTCATAACAATTTATTGTTCTAGTCTGTTGACATCGTAGTGGGCGTCCGTGAATCAAACTGAAAGACGATAGCACAATCCACAAACTGTTACGTAGTTTAAGAGGTCTCATGGTTTGTGGTGTGTACCAATGGATAGTATGATTTGAGATTTCTATCGGCTACTTTTCTTGTAATGTACAGAAGGCGAGCTCTTATTGCCATAGTCCGCAGTTGCTGACCGACCAAAGGTTCATAAATTCACAGGTTGTTACATAAAGGAGGAAGATCTTTGTTTGTGCTTTCCTATCTCTGTGTTGTTCGGTAAGAAAATTGTATCCGATGGTTTATACGTAGTGAACATTGTGGTGGATTGTCAGGCCGGAGGTGCGAGTATTCAAACACTCGGCGGAGTACCCCAACGTGGCTGAAAGGCACGTCTACAAACCCTAAACGATCGGATGGCGGACATTGGGGGCAATCGGATGAGTTATTGCTCGACCGGATCGGACCAACGGGCGAGAAATGGCACGCAAAGTAAAGTGGACGACGAAATCGGAGGCGCGATCATTCCGACACTCGCGGGAATATCTCGACACTACCGTGGAATACGATCAAAGCCCACTGTGGATAGATAGAAGTCCGATTTCGTTGAGCCATCGCTCAACGAAATCGGACCAACCGACGAAGATTGGTAGGCGGAAAACCCCCGGATAGAAGGCGCCGATCACAAACATCAACCGGGCAGAAGTGTACACGACGCGTGAGCGGAAACCTGGGGGTGGTGTGGGCTGGAATACTGACGCATAAACGCGAGCGCACGCGTAGCATGCTAACTAGCGTGTTGGACAATAAAGATTGTGTTTTACTGGGCGCCTTTTCGCTAAAATATAGCTGTATAAAAGGTCAACTCAGTGAAGCTGCTGGCTGCAATTAGTTCAACAGCGAACGCTGAAACACACTGAAACAACACTCAGACAGACGTATGCACTTAATCGTTTATGAGACTGGGCTAGAATAACGGTTAGAAAACTTGTAGTACGGGTTGTCTCTCAGTTATATGCCAATCGAGTATTGTCCTAAAACCCTCAACCATTTTAACTGTGACCATAGAGTTTGGCAGTGCGTTCCAGTGTAAACAGACACTAACTGTGAAGTAGTTCTGTCTATAAAATAAACTTCTTTTTCCATAACTCAGTTTTGGAGAGTGACCTTTTTGACCTTTATCCTAATTTAGTTGGATATGTGCCAACAGATGACTCGTGGTGTGAAATATTTTCTCGGCAAAAACTAGGTCTACTATGAGTTGTCTATAATTTATTGGAAATTGACCTAACTTTGCCAGACTTTCCGGGTACAGTGACTTCTTGTGACACACTAGTCTTCACGTGGATTGCGTCTGAACACTTACATTAAGTGCCAAGTATTTCTGAAGATAAGGACTGCAGGAGTGTATATTTGTTTCCATGTGTGGGCGGATTATGGATGTGAACGTAGTGGAAAACACTTCAGGGTGAACGTTCCAAAAATTTTTATTAGGAGGTTTAAGATCAATCATGCCTTTTTGGTTATCGTAGCACAGTTTGTAGACAAACTCAAACTGTCTGCCACTGTGGTTCCTAGCTGCCTTTTGCATTCTGATACGGGCAGCTTTGTCCTCACAGTTTTGATGAAGAAAGTGCACGACGTTTAGTGTTGACGCTGAGCTGTGGGTTATTTTCTATGGATCATTGGTGTAAACATTTCAAATCGTCCTGTGAGGTTATCATACCTTCCAGATACTTTAAAACCTGTTAGAGCTTTATGTCATCGACGTAGAGCAATATCAGTGGTTTGACTATACTGCGTAGTTCAGGAACGAAAAGAATGAATAACAGTGACCGTAAGATTGATCCTTGAGGAACGCCACTGTTGGGTGGGAATCACTCTGATATCTGTCCATTCACTTTGACGTTGAACCCACGTTCAATCAGATAATCCTCTATCCACGTGGATAGACGCTCAGTGATATCAGAACTGTTAGGTTTCCGCAGCAGGAAGAAATGATCAATCTTATCAAAGATTTGAAAGAAGCCAATATTACCCACGTCATTGGTCAGTCGTGAGTCTACAGCCTTTGTTCAAACACCACCAGCAGCCAGCAGATTCGTGACGCATGATCATCCCTACAAAAGCCACGTTGCTGCTTGGTGATAAGTTGGAACAGAGAGTCATCTAGTAAACTCCCCATTATTTTACGGATAACTAAAATCAACGTTATAGATCGACAGTTTGCTTTGTTACTTCTGCACCCACCTTTGAATATAAGTGTGATTGTAAAGTATTTCCAAGCTTTCGGCAAACAGTCAGTTGACCAGAGACAGTTGAAAAGGTTTTTAGTGGTTTTTCCAATTCCATGGTGCAGCTTTTCAAGACAACAGGGGATATCAATTTTGGACCAGGTGCTGTGTGGTATGAGAGGTCCTCTAACTTGGTTCTGACTTATGATACCGTGACGGTTGGATGAATTGCATTTTTCTGGTTCTTCTTTGACTCCCCAAGTCAAGTGTTGGTCGAACAAAAAAGAAACTCTGGATCTGGTCGCCACATCGAACTTGTCCTTTGGCAAATCTGTATGCATGAACCAGTGCGTTACACTAAACGTGATGCCAACGTGACTATGGATGTTGATTTAGATATGAAGCCTGTCAGATATGCATGTGTCCGATAACTTAGCGAAGACGAGTTAATTTACGGCCAAACTGGGGTCTAGTGATGGCAATTATGACAAGTGGAACCTCCAATGAATGCATGCAATACGATCCAAACACTATGATCATCCGTCTATTGCCTATGACCTATTGTATATACACTTACTAAGAGAGCATTTCGTGTACTGCAACGAAGATTGAATTAGCCTCGGTCCAGTTTTCTTTGGATGGCAGATCATGCGGAGCATTATCACGCTCTATGCGCGGTGATGAACACTGAATCTTTTTGGCAGCCATACAGAAGTAGTTTACCTATGCTATACAGCAAGGGAATATGGAAATGTGTTAACTATAGCGATTGAATGAAGTGCCTACATTTTTAAAGCACACTGAAACTACGAAACGATCGCTATTGGGTATAATGGAAGTATTGAATATCGAATGATACATGCATATTAAAGTTTACGTCTGTTTGCAGTTTCAAATTTTCAAAGAATTACTTCCGTGGCGGGGGTATTAGTAAGACGTTACAAAAACTATTTTGTTCTCAAGAATTCTTTGACAGATTACGAGTTGGTATAGTAATGTTCCTACTGAAGATTGTCATTGAAATTAAATACCCATGTTTTTCTACTAGCCTCCTGAAATTAGACCACAATACTTTCAATTGGATAAAGGATCATAGTAGACAGTATACATGAGTCTGTTTCTATTTAGTATATTTTCTGGCATACCCTTGGTTGCAAGATGACCAACATACAATCAGAAACTTGTGATTACAGAATTCTAAAATGAACAACATGGTCTTTTCTGTCTAGTTTTGTGAGTGTTGGTTTACAGTCAATCTGCGCAATAATTATTTTTAAATCAAACTAAAACAACTAACCCCTTAAACAAACGCCCTAACTGGAGAACTTTCACGTTTCTTGCAGTATAGTTTTTATTCTGGGGGGGCAGTACTGTTAATGTAATAAAATAAATGATGAATGATCAAACATTTCTCAGTTAATCATCCCGTTTATCGAAGCATGCGACCACATGCTCTCTGAAATGTTGTGCACAGTGTCAAAGTAGATTATCCACAGAAATGTTGGCACAAATTAGCGGTAATTTGCTTATCATTTGAAGCGAATAGTCCATGTGTGAAACAAATTTCTCCAAATTTATTTTTGCCAAATACAACATGACTGTTTATTTCTCTCTGAGTGACTGCATTAAAACTAACATAAGCAATAAAAATGAAAGCGATTTAGACCTAAAAGTTTTGATGAATTTGAATCAGTGAACTCAAAATGAAGCTGTTTGTGTACTCCATTCCACTGGAGGACATTAGCACTATCAGCTACTGACAGGTTAATTGAAATTGTGCAGTAATTTTGAGATGTATTGACTGAAATTGAGATAAGATTTTATGACTTTCTGAAAGTTAATTGAGTATTTCACCTTTACAATGGACAAAAGAAACTTCGAAATTAATGGCGAAACATAGGAGGTTGGTAAATTCCATGCAACGTTTGCGAATAACCATACTGATTACTGGGCCACAGATTACATCGAGAATATGATTAGACAACTTTACAAAAGTATTAGAGAACATTATTCTCTCTGTTTTTAAGTGAGTGGAAAAATTCGATAATTGTTTCATCCTTCGTTTACCTAGCCGATACAAATCATAGATTCATTACGGTTGAGTTATCAGAGATCATGCACTGATTACAATTCAACCAATGGCGGTAGTCTGACAACTTTACCTTGTTCCGCCAGATGTGGTTCTCGTTTAAATGTATATAGCAAAACTATGCATAAAAGCTAAATTATTTTTAAATTTAGTTTACTGTAACAACTGATGAATTTTTCTCGTAATGAGCACTGTGAATTCCAATACGTAAGTGTCAACAGTGAACGCACAATGTGGGCGAGAATTTGCTGGCATCCAACATGTTGCCCGAGAAGACAAATATCGTTTGGTGGACTTGCCTATTTTACTGCCTCTGGATATCATATCCGTATACACATGCATGAACTCAAGCAGCAATCTCCGACTAGTTCATATAATCTGAGCAGCAAAGAGTTTTTGCTGTTCTTCTCATGTTGCAGCACTAGACTCACGCTAGAACTTGTCAGTGTTCTATACTTGTAGAAACTGGGATTCAAACTCAGATTATGCTTTATGGGGCAATCACAGTGATTACTGCTCAGCTAGCTTCAGTATGATTATGAGCGAATAACGATATCTAAACACAAAACCACGACTGGTTGTGGGTACTGCTCAGACCGCACTGTTGCCTTAATTGGAGACAGGGAGATAGTCCTGTAAACTATAATCAATGATCTTATTATTGAAACTCCTCTAAATGTTGAAATCGCAGATAATAGTAAGACTGCTAAGCAATGTTACTGATCGCACCACGACTGTATTACTTGGCCTGTCTCTCTAGGTATTTGCCAGAAAAGCCATCTTGGCTGGCCAGGCTAAGGTCTGATCATTTCCTACCGATCAGTGATTAGGATTTGGTTGTTTAATTTCGTGTTTGTTGTAGTTAGCATAACTTACTTGCTGGAGATGAGTGCGACAACCCTGTAAACAATGGCTGGTACGATGTGATCATAATATTTATCAGGATTGCCCGATCAGCGTTTTCGTTAGATGACTGGGAAACAAGAGGCATT
Source organism: Paragonimus skrjabini miyazakii (assembly GCA_014338405.1). Classification (NCBI taxonomy): domain Eukaryota; kingdom Metazoa; phylum Platyhelminthes; class Trematoda; order Plagiorchiida; family Troglotrematidae; genus Paragonimus; species Paragonimus skrjabini miyazakii. The sequence continues at coordinate 154,885 of JTDE01000530.1, read as the reverse complement.
TTAGCGGCATCCAAAAAGAACTGAACAATGGGGGGGATCGCAGCCTGGTTATGGTGACCATGAAATATATCTGAACAAAAAGAGGACTGAGGTGGAGTTGTTCTATAGAAAACGTCATAAATGTTTCTGATCAAAATTTTACAGTCACATGGCTGTTGATTTAGATACAATAATATACTCTAAATTATTTGGTTGGAGGCTCAACCCAGGCCAACAAATTATACGGAGTAGATGAGCTCACTATCAAACAGTTTCATTCACAACTGTCCTTGCAACTGTCAATTTTTGTAACTAAGAGTAAAAATGAACAATTTCATGTTACCTTTAACCTGAAACTCCTTGCTTTAACTGTTCACTACATCCCATCACTAGCAATCCATAACTAGTTTCCGGAGGAAGGTTGTTTATTTTGAATAGCAACAATTCCGCACTTCCTCTTCATTATCTTCTATTGTCTGTTTTGTCCAGGCACCGTTTCCATCGTTGGATCCAGAACAAATTAGAAACAAGTTGTTTCTTCAATCTAACATTGTTAAACATATCCAAAGGAGTCATCAGAAAAACCGTTTGGCGAACTAGTTCATTTTTGTTATTCACCATCGAGCCAAGTAAATAACGCTTATATGAAATAGCGTTGTCCGGACAAAGCGAACAAGTGAAGTTCTGTGGCTTCGGTTTGTGTGTACTCATTTATTTGTTTTACCTCATTTTCCTTTAAAACCAGTTAAGTGAGTCTCACGACCAAACGCTTATCTGAACCTACCCATGATCATTATCCAGTCTTGGTCAGTAGCAAAGTCACTAGGGTAATCACGAACCCAATTACGGCACATACTATCGATTGGCACCACGCCATCAAACCGGCCCCATCTTTTTGTCAGATTTACCGGGTCAGTGGTGGGTAGTCAGAAGGTGTGAGGTGCTGAATTTTGGCTACAGTTGGGGCGATTGGAATTCGATTGAATAATCCAATTTCATCTGCACAGAAGTGCTTTCTTCATACCTTGCGTTTGCCAAGGCCGTCACCCACACCATGACCAATCAAACGGCCACGGTTGCATTTACGTCATTATTGTGATACGATTACAATCAAACGCTGTTTCGATATCTGTCTATGATATGGCTGACCTCACTTGAACTTGTTACTTGTTTTGTTCGTTTTGCCCTGACGACACAGTTTCATATAAACTTTCTATATTTGTCCTGATGATGAATAACCGAAAACGAGTCTGTTCGCTACACCGTTTCTTTTCTGTTTCACTTATTTTAGAAATATGCGTATGACTGTTTCTAACAATGGGCTTTCTGATGGAATCATATGGTCGGCGTCACACACCAATATTCTACACAGTCTATTCCTTCCTTTCTCAATGAATCTAAGTATAAGTAACCTATACCTATATCAAGCAATTTTTTATTTCCGATGTTTGAAGGCATCTGTGTCTATCACAAGTTACACTGTGTTGAATCATTCAAGGATTAAGAGGATATAGGTTGTTATCTGTTGTTGTGTTGACACAGAGGATGGTCGAACAGGTCAATGCTCAAGTGGGATGAGGTTGCGTTTGAAGAGTCATGAAATAAATGAAACGTACCACAATGTGGCTATTATGCCAAATTCTCCCGTGTACTCAACCAATATAAAACCAGTAATATAAAATAAGTTATGAGCATCTACGAAACTGATTTCAAGAAACGCACTTGATACCGTTCCGTCTGCCGATCTGTTAAAGATCTGGAACGCAATGAGCTTGGTGTGGAAGAACGCGAAAATTGGGTATTGTTTGAAACAAATTTTAGGAATATACTGTATGTTCATTTTAGGGAATTGATAACACATGTAGTAAAGTGTATGTCACAGTAAAATGCACGTTATACTGATGTTGTTGAAATAATCTGATACAGAATTTTCAACACTATAATATAAGGACTATGCTTTAGGAGAATTAGCGTGATTATATAGGTTGAAAACATATGATATCACTTTTTAACATTTATTGAAACAGATATTCAGAAATTCATCTTGCAACATCCTGTTTTATCAAAATACTACGCTTAAATAAAAAATAACTTCAGAAAACCATTAATATAGTTTACAAAGGATTAAGCTTCGATACCGCTACATAACCTTAACACTACGTAAACTACAGATGGCCATTCCCTGAAGCACAACTCGGGGAGTATTTTCTATTCAAGGTATATAAGAGATGGTGATAAAACATGGAAATTTATTAAATATAAATCGTATTACTAATAAGTGGTTTGGCAGATTGATGATTTTAGATGAGACCCAATTATGAAAAGTCAGGGATTCGACTGGATTCGAACCAATGACAAGAACACCATGCCTCAAAGCGGCAAGTACTCTACCAGCTGAGATCCGAAGCTACACCAGGATCTCGGAAATTTCACATTTGGACCCGGTTACCCACCCTTCGATACCGGTATATAACCTTGACACTACGTAAACTACAGATAGCCATTCCCTGAAGCACAACTTGGGTAGTATTCTCTGTTCAAGGTGTATAAGAGATAGTGATAAAATATGGGACTTTATTAAATAAAGATCGCCTACTAATTGATAACTGAACTGTTTTACAGTCAGTTCTTTAGAAATGTTAATGACAATTTTATTGGAACGGTTTTTGATCTTGAATGATAGATCGAGCTTCGCCAGGTGTGATAATACTTTCAGGAAGGCTGAAATTGAAGATAGCTCACGTCTGATATCAATTGGGTTAGGTAGAACTGCACTTACATATGACTGCAACTTTGACATTCAGCAGTTTGACAGACGCTATTTACAAAAATCACGAGACATTGGTTTTGCTCATTAATTGCTCAGGTAGCAAAACGAATTTTATAGCAATACTGAATGAGTATTTATCGACAATATTATTCCATTAAAGATGATAATTAAACATCTGGTAACAATCGAAATAGATGCAACAATGGCACGACGGACGTGGAACGTGATCGAGTGTATTTTCTCTCCCTGAAAAAAAATGGGAATACGCCCATTGATTAAGAAGATTTTGACAATCAGATAATTTTGAATGTTATCCTGACTTTGATCATAAATTGTTTTCTTCTGCTAATGTTTTTGAATATAGTAAATGTATCAACTTAGCTGTGTTCAGAAACACCAAGCTTTATCTGTACTGATAATATAAGAAGAACAATGAATATTTAGAATCTACAAAAACTCCTTAATATTTTAATTACGAAACCAGTTCTGTTCACTGAGTGGATTCCCCAAGAACGTTGGTTAATTACTAACTCAAGATTAGTCACATAATTTATAAATTTTTGTGGAAGCTATATTATTACATAATCATCCAGAATTCACAGTCTGTCAATGTAGTTGTGAAACCAGCGTAGTACATCTATACGTGATATGCAAAGAATGGCGAATTATAAATTTCAACACATTCCGTCACTCACACTGTTAAGAATTTTCACGAAAGTAGTTAGTGCTCGAATGAATTTAAGATATACTTGATGAGCAATTTTCTTTGCTCAAAGTATACATAACTCTATCTGTATGCTTTTTAAACACTATAGATTTGACAGCTCACATAATATTCTATTATCATTCTTTTCTAAGAAACGACAAACGTACGTACCTACATTTGATCTGTAAATCTTTTGCGTTGCCTTCCTCAGGAAACTCTATCAAACAAACAAAACGTTTTAATTTTTCTTGTATGTTGCTGCAATCTTTCAATTTTTTTACGCATGTGTAATCTTAAACGGCCTTGTGAGTAGTATGTCATGTGATCATTATTTCATTCAATATCTGTGTCAGTTAGAAGGTCGTTCAGTGGAATTTCTGTTCTTAGCAAGATGAATATTTTTGTACGTTGTGAATGTGGTTCACCTTACGGCACAACGACCGTGAGTGTAAAACGTTCCCCGGTGAATCCCTGACAGAATTAACTTGTTTCACACTACCCTAATGTTATCCTAACTTAAACCAATTCAGTATGTTTTATCTAAAAATAAGCTACCTCTTTCAGTAAGTCGGTTTCCAGCAGCTGTTCGGTGGGTACTTTATATTTTGTAATGATCCGTTTCATAGCTGAAAACTTTTGTGACAGATACCTACCATTTTTGGATCAGTTGATTGTTTGATACAGCACTAGGTTTTCTTGAAGGATGGTCATTAAACATCTTTCATAAGACTATTCTGTCATCTTTTTCCAGAATGCCGAATAGAAGACTGTCATCTTCTTCTAGTTATTTCTGGTTTAACATTTAAATTAAATCATCAACTTTTCAAGCTCCTTATTTGTCCTTAAAATAGAACTACATGGTGAAATTATATAACAGTTTCCGCATATGTAGTGGAGTGCGAAAACCCAACGGCACTCCATCTGTTCGGCAATACAGCTGTAGGGCATATGAACTGGCGTGTGACATGATGAAATGTAATAAGAGCGAAATTAGAATCTAGTGTTTCCATTCGGAGTGGGCTAGTCGGAAGACATCTGAATGCGAAAGCTGCAATCAAGTGAGGGTGGTGTTCAATTTTGAAATAACATAAGTAAACCTAATATATATGGTGTAGGAGGGTTCACACTAGGTTTCTTGATAGATACTGTCACAAGAACACAGGTAGACCGGGAAAACTGATAGCGTGTGTTATTTTTGCCATAACATTTTGTACATTCTGGTCACGTTAATAAAGATGGACGTAAAGCCAGCAAGTTAGTGGACAATGAATTTGGCTCACAACGTAAATATTGTCGAGCGCAACCCTAAGATGAACATCTTAGCCTGATGAGTATAAACAAAAGCAAGACAGTTGGCGGATTTATGGCTTAAGACTAAGCTTCATGAATTAATCACCGCAATGCTTTCAATGTCAGCTGAGTCCGCCCTTTTCTATGAGTATTTAAAAGAGTCCAATACAAAAATCTTGATAAATCACTTTGCTGAGATAACTTTACAGTAGTGGACACAAACTTCCAAAGCCATTTAGTATAAGTTTATCGACATGGACTCTAAATGAGAACAAGTGAGTCTGATGCTCACGTCTAGCTGCACTTTGCACACGTGAGCCTGACTCTCGGTCTCAGTAACCTAAGTAACCCCGAAAGAATAACGTTCACTCATCGGTCGTGTTATTTTCAAACGAACCTAAGAAATCTATCACCTCTCTACCTAACAGGATATCTCATGCTGACAGCCTTACACAGTGGGCCAGAAAGTATCTGACACAGTTAGTAGAATTTCGCTCTTATGAAGACCGTGTTTTTGCTATCAAGTAATATAGACAGTCATTTGTGGCTGTGAATATCGATCAGGACATCCTCATCTTGGAATATATAGTTACCATAGACGAACCAAATCCCTGACAAAGGATTTGACAATAAGAATTTGGAAACCAAACCAGTGATACGTGATGAAAAGAGGCTAAATGAATTCTTGGAATGAACCACACAACAGTCACACTAAATCAAAATCATATTGTAATTATGGGATGTCCATTCACTCTACGAGTATCCACAAACATACGCTTCCATCCAACTTCTTGTGATGAAAGCGAGATTCACTTACCCGCATGACGCAAACCAAACATAAACTTAAATTTGCGATGAGGTGTCGACATCAGGACAGTTTACTGATGGTTACTGTGCTCATCAGGTTTGCCTGGGATTATGCCTAAACAGGAGTAGGAAATTGGTAATTCATTTTCACTTTTGCCACACTTGATTGACTGCGTATCAAACTGTCTCCGTCTTACTACATACCTGGTAACAGGCAATGTTCACAAACTGTTTATTTTATAGGAATGAAAATCCAATGTTTTGTGCCAACCAATATTGTATATTAATGGATAGTAGGTGGATTCGATTATTTTTTATATGACCTTCACAATCGTGCACCGCAAAGTGTTGCCATAAAGAAGACCATTATATTAAGAGTACGGCAATATGATGATAAACGTTTGCTCTATGATGTAATCTTTGCATACCGTGAACCTTGATGTTTATGACAAGTAACTGCTTTTTATCAAAGGTTCTAAGTTAACGAATACAATGCCGAAATCCGCACAGATTTACGTTTGCTTCAACGAAGTGCACAGGACAAACAGCACGTCAAGTAGTTTCAGTCCACGGGCATGTCAGTTGATATAATCAAATTGCACGTATTCATACCTAAAACTCTTGCCATGCAGATTGAATTGATTTTATAACGTGTGGAGAAAAACTTCAAAACTGGCCCACGGTGCAAACATGAACACACAGTCTACCTGATATGATTAACCGAAGACGAACGTCGGTCACAACAGAGTACGTGCAGCTGAACCCACAAAAACAAGGCGATGTTAACTACAGTCACCGTTCGTAATAATCACCCAAGGAATATTGTTCACGCACTTCTGTTTTAATGAGCCATACGAGAAAGATGCAGATGAGGGGTGTAAATGGTTGTTGGGACAGACGATTTTACCATAAGCTTGCGGTGAATAAAAATATTGATTCTTCAGATAAATCGTTCACTGCAGGTAGTTTGTCGCGGATGTATGTGTGAACAAAACGAGTGAGTGATATAATAAACCATTTTTGGAAGTAAAACCGGCGGGTAATGCTATGCGCAATTCAACTCCATTTCACTGTGCAATTTGGATTATATGGGTGGGAAAGAAAAAAACATCGAAGGGAAACCTTTCGATAAGATAACAGAAATTGGCATCACTAATGGGTTGAAACTGCCGCTTATTGCAACATGGAGACTGGTAGAGAATAATCATATGAGAGATTAATTTACAGATTGAATGAATAAACTTTGGATCATTTACCAAAAGTTGGATACAATCAGATTCATTGTACAAAGCCTTTCAGTTATAACTTCCCCAGTCGATATGCTAAATGTCCAAGTAGATGAAATCATTTCATTGGAGAAAAGTAGCAGACTACCAGTTCGGTAGGCAAAATTGATTTTTACTACAGATTTTGCCATGATCCACGGCTGATCGTTGAGTTACACGTCGTCCAAAAACGGATCCCCAAATTTAAAACAAGATTGGACTCAAGAATTTCTACGGTACTATTAGAGAAATTGCATTAATAATCACAAAAGGCAAGCCCCAATCATTCACGACGGTAGCCTTGACTAACAAATCAACGGTTTCCCAACGGGACTATCTAGGTCAAAGATGAGCCGTCACACGTGTAGGGCAGGACACGAATGGCTACTCGCACCCCGGACGTTTAGTGACACGTAAGTTCAATAAAAAACAGAGTGGGTAAGGTTAGTGAGAAAAATAGGTGATGCAGACGGTGGGGACGAATTTTCTTACCTTAGTGACCAACAAATTTACAGATGACAACAGTAAAGGTGATTCAAACAATATTTCAAGCTATGAGCATGGGCACAACTGCGCAGTTCGTGTAACCGTTAGCAACCTACGACAGAATATTCTTCAGGCAAATTTTCGGTGCCATCACGTGGACGCAATTTTAATGCAGATGAACCTGAATCTTTTTATTTCTCTTTAAACAACATCGTACTTAAAAAAGGGCGTTTTGGATGCAAAACCAACCAAATGTGGGAGACGGTTCCAATTTATACCAACACGACAGAAAAAGTCATCCGAAGGGGTGGCTTCACATCCTACCGACTTCAAGCATGTTTCCAAACGACATTTTTCAGCTACATACCTTTGAAACAGAGAAGTTGCGCTAAAAAGTTTTATGGTTTTCTTCACTATGAGATACGGATTCAGCAACTTCGTTTAAGAATTCTACTTTGCGTGGATGGCGTTGCAACTCCCAAGACACAAGTTGTGCTCAAGTGCTGAAGTTTGATACCAATCGGACCAAAATCTGAGAATAATGAAGCTGAAGAACGACTACCCTTTAAATTTGGGACAACAAGCTATGACAGCCTTTTTTCGCTTATGTTTGGAACTTTTCAGTTACCCTAATTTAAACCCTTGTAATCTAGAAGTGAAACTTGTTAAACCGTACAACTCACAAGGGGTCAAAATTTTAATACACTTATCAAATTGTATATATACATATATATACTGAAGATAGGTTGAAAAAAACAAGCGTTACAGATATTCAGCCGTGAAATGTAAAAAGCGAGGAATAAAAATGTACGTGTGGAATTAAGTTAATATTATGACAACGGTGATGAAAACTCCAGGTATTCAGTAAATTTCATAAGTCACTCATTAGAATGAAATGATTACCATCACACACGGTATTCCTTGACCCTTAACTCCCGTTACAGTGATACTTCCGTGCCTGCTTAGATAATTTAGAAAGGTCAGAAAACGATAACAAAATTAGTAAAATACACCTGGTAACTGTAAGTCTTCAAAAATTCCAGATAAACTATGGTGTTTCACTTATCTAGTAACTCACCAACATTTGTTGGGATCAGTTTCTTGAGCAGCAAGTTTACTTACCTACTTTACAATGTTGGGGCCATTGATGCGATATATGGTGAGTGCAGATTAGCCCCTACTTATTCAACTAATCATCGAATTCGCAGTGATAAGCTTTCAGTGCCTAGAATACCTGGGATGTTTCGCTTGAAATTCGTAGTCCATGAAGACGACCTGATTAAGGCCAACGGGATAGTCTGTGTTGGCTGGATGTGCAAAGACTACGATGTTTTGATCAAACCGGTTCTTATTCACACAGAATATTGTCCTTTGTCCAGTTTGGACAGAAACTTGACTGATCAATTTATCTACACCGCTATGAACCAGTAAAAATGCGTAGTGACATTTATCAATAGATTTTTGCATCTTTTTCTTCACAGATAATTGGGTAGCGTCCATCTATATAAATTAACGGTCACCAGCTGATTAACGCCCAACTGTAAAGCTTTATTGTTTATCACGTGATACGTGAACAGTGTTTGAACAAAAGTAAGTTTTTGCTTAAAGACGAAGTCACCGTTTTAACCAACTTGAAACCGCTATATACTGGCAGCCGCACCACTTCTGAATATTGTTTATGAAAGGCCTGGGATTTCGATTATTACAACACACGTTAACTAGTAAATTTCAAATTCTGGCTATTCCTTTTGATGACCCGTTTTGAAGAGTGACAGTAATGATCTGTGTTTTGTTCATGCTTATGTCTATTATCTGGACAGTTTTTAACCCAAGCGAATGGTTCATCTCGGTGAATAACTGCATAATCATTCATTTGTAACCTTGAAGTGATCGCGGCCGAATATCTGGATGTGATATTTCTGTTTTTATAACGTGGTCAAAAGTACTAACGCACACGATGATCACACACGCAATTCTGAGTTTAACTTCCTATGTGGACATGGACGTGGGATACTGATGAGCTCCAACCCGTTGGAAAATTGAGCCGGTATTTTATAATCGAATAAATCGAGAAGTTTATTTGAGCTCGAAAAGATGGACAAATCCTGAATATTCTCCAGCTCGTATTACTTAATCCTTTTTTCACAAATTCCCCTTGTAAAGTTTGTAAAACATCCCAGCTGTTTTCGATTCCCAATCTCCTGGAAGAATTTTAGTCGGAAAAGTTGTGAGATTTGACGTAGCCACCAATCTATAAAGTTGGGTACAAAATAGGTTAGAAAATTCTAATCCGTGAAAACCGCCAATGTTTTCGACTCACGGAGGCAATTATGCAAATTACGTGTCTAGCATTTCGGAACACATGACGGTTTTCATTCGATGGGGTGCGTTTGCTTATAATGGTAGGAACGGTTTTTGCTAAATAGATTGAAGATGTCAGTTATAAGCCTTAGGTCCGCAAAGAAGAATATCTTATCCCTTTTGACAACAGGCTGGTTCTCATAGAATGTCAGCATAAAAATTCATGCTGGACACTAAGATACGTGTCAGAAACTCATCCTTCTAAGACAGTGTGGATTCTTTTATCAGAAAAAGTTCTGATTTTCATTCTGTTGGAGTATGATCTGCATTTGGTTAAAATCTTAATGCTGTTCAAATGCGAACAATCTTAATATGTATGTTGACGGATCACGATTAGAATTTCACCTACATACAGTCTGTTTATAGCTGTTCTCCAACTTTGAACGAATCGTTTTTGGTCGCTGTGCGTTGTTGTACTGCATATCATAACGAAATCAAAGACACTCTAAAGACTCGAGCCAATCTAGTCAGTATTTTAACGCTTTCGAAAGTTTTATTTTATTCCTGTGCGTAAAAGATCTGGAACTGCACAATCGTGAAGTTTACCTTGATACTAATGAGCCCTTGAAAAACGGATCAAACTTAGTTCACAATGAAAATTACAGCCAAACACGATGTACTTCATAAAAAATTCACCGTGAGCTCATGTTATGAGTAGATATTTCGACTGCTTGTTAATCAGAGTCGGCAATATTCTACTGGTTACCCACTGGTTGATGGGCATGCAACTAGACTAGATCTCATCCTCGTTTACAAAAAACAGATAACATTAGTAACAGCGCAATAAAAAAACCGATCTTATCTTTTCTGTGTTGGAATAACGTGAATACCGTGAACCTGTAAATAAATGAACGTAGTGTGGCGCTTGACGTTTTTTTCACTCTGCCGTACCGAAAAATATCGAGCCATTTTTCATGTTAAGAACGCAGGTTGGGTGATATCGCATGACAAAATCAATCTGACGTGACAGCAATAGATTCCTATTCCATTGTTTAGTGAGTAAGATATGACAAGTATAACAAGTTCTTTTTGGAGCCTTTGCCTGAAATATTTACAGGTGCGTGTAAAAATAAAAATCTCTATTTTGATTCAAAGCATTTTTGTGAACACGCTAGTTCCAGTTGATGCAGTGTGAAAATAGGGAATATTAAACTTGCTGAAACAATTTGCAGTTTTTGCACCCGAAAGGATAGTTATACGATTGTTCTCATTTTCATACCTAACATATGAAGTACAAAAATAGACAAACGACTCCACGTTTTCACATATTCTTCATACCAATATTGAAGTAAATGCACAGCAAAAACTGATGAATACGATCACAATAGAAGAAATGAAGTTTTTCACGAAACTAGGTTTCTACTTGTTTCGAAACATCAGCAGAGACGGTACGCTCAAAAGCGACAAGCGCTCCACTAACGGAATTACGAAACCACGCCGGAAGATCACAAATATCTTATTTGGACTCTGTTACTCACCCGTCCCACTATCTCAGCTAGAATCTACCAAGTGATCCAAGGAATTGGCAACCTCGACAGGATTTCTCAAACTGTTTATGCTAGAGTCTATCAGCAACATGTTTGAGCTTGCTGCGTCTAGGCATGATGTTTCCGTTGTTGATTCGAATCTAGCCAAAGCCTAAACTGGACCCCATCTCAGTTAACTAATCTACCAAACTACATATTATTAGTACCATCAAACTAAATGAACAAATCAGAAAATGGTTTTTTAACAAACACCAAAGTAGTTAGTGTCCTGAAAGAGCAAGTAGCATCAACGACATCTGCTTTGCACACATATCACCTGGGTGGTGTTTCAGGAGGATCAAATAGCACTCTGTAGAAAGTTGTTTTTTCATGTGTCTAAGCTTCTTCGGGTTTCTTTCCCGGACCGACAAACTCAACTGTTGTCAGCTAACGTTTTGAAGACGATATAGCTGGGCTTCTTTTCATCCTTAGCATTAACGATCAGTAGTTTATAACAATTGACCACCACAGCATCTGTTGTTGGTTTTGCACAGCGCATACATAAAGTAATCCCTGCTTTGTTACATATGAATCAGTGACTAGAGCCTCATTTATTTTTCCAGAGTTTTCTATGTTGTCTGAGCTACGATGCCTTCGAAGTGATTCATCTGTTTGCTCGGTCCTATTTTATAATTTTTCATTATTTTAGTTTTTATTTATTTGTTGCCTGCTTATCCTTATCAATGTTTGTCATTTGCTGAATAGGTTATTATTGGGTAATGACAGTTACTATTTTTTATACCATGCTTGAGTGGGGTTCATGAACAATTGTCACTGAGAGTCACCAGAATCACTGCTGAATAGCAAAACTGTACTACTAAATAATGCGAGGTTTGTTAATTCAGAAGAGGTCTAAGTGCAAAATCTATTGCCTTTTGCTAATCTCAAATCATTGATGAATTATTTATTTTCGGCAGATTTTGCTCTGGCATAATTTCAACCTGGCCATTTGTGTCATGACTTCAGCTTACATATTTATATTTGGTGCGACATGGCCATCTGAATGGTTTTCTGCAGCTGAATAAAAGTGACTCGTTGAGCGTTTGCGAAGGGTGCTCAACGAAACAGACTTGACAAAACGATACATTACACTGCTGGACCTATATGCTACAACAGTTATCTCAGCATGTGACTTTTTCTAAATTCATACGGTCTACATTTTCCGATAATTAATCAAGAACAAATTTTTTCATGAGATGTCAGTGGGGGATACAAACAAGTAGTTTAGAATTTCAACAAGTTGAATACCACGTGTATTTAATAACAGACCTCGCACGTACATCTAATTCTGTGTCCGCTCTTTCTGAGATGATGCACTGAACTCAAGCTGCACTTATGTTGTGACTCGTCGGTGATGTATATCTGCGTCTTTATCGACAGTCAAATCTAGGTTATAAGGCTTATGATGCTTACTTGTGGGTCACTCCTTCAGTAACCCTATACTTTCTTGGCTGGAAGTTCGGTGACGTTCGCTTGTTAAAAATGGGAGATCTACCATGTAGTTATCACAAGGCAGTATGTTCACTCGACGACGCCACAGTTATAAAATATATCGACGTAAAATTGTGTACTTGCTTCTAGTTTCAAGCAATGATATTTGTATCTCCTTAGTGACCCAGTCTGTTGTTTCTTTTCAAGGATATTCAATTAGATTTGTCCACCATGATGTGAAATAATGTTGTAAGGTAAATGAATTCTAAATTTTATTTGGAGATTCTGCTTCACATCACTATCTATAGTTTATCGTTTCACTTAATCGAAACAATTTCTCCTTGTTCGGCAAATTATTAGTACAATTATGTCCACCTCGTTGAGACTGCTATTCATTGAGACGTGTGCAGTTTAAAAAGTGAAAACATTGTAGATAATTCAGTTTATGTTTTTATGTGAAAGTCTAGAACACGCTTGTGGTTGAATACACTTGGGGGAAATCAAGCGAGAATTACTAAAGAATCAACAATTTTTGTTCGTTGTGTTATCAAAAAGACATGATCTGTGATGTCAACATTTAGCAACAAAAATTTACTGGCACTTTTGGCAGTATTCACTTAGTATGTAAAGTTGTAGTTTGCGATGAACAAAACTAAATATGACAGATTAAACTAGCAATCCGAAACACACCTTTGTTTTAAATGCGAAACATTTGCATTCTGGTGAATATTTTGAACCTCTTGGCATATAATCCCTCATATTTGTAACCATTTTATGGTTTTCGATTTTCGTCGGCCATATCCGTCACATTATTCAAATATTGGTTATTACTGATTAGTAGTCTGGGATTTGATTTAATTCAGATTGAACATCACCCACAATTTATCGCAGCTGTCGCACTCCCATAGGCTATCCAATCGGTCCCTTTCGAAAAGAAGCACTAGACTCGAGTTTCGCTCTCATTAGAGCTCGTCAGTAGTGTATATCCTCGTCACTGCCAGGACTTGAACCACGGACATGCTGTTCATGAGGCAACCGTGTTTACCACTGCGCCATTGACCTCACATTAGGCACGACCGAATTAGCATACGTGAACGCTCCACTACTTTCGCTTGTGAGTAATGGGTATACGAATAATTTGTATATGCCTCATGAACAGCATGTCCGTGGTTTAAGTCCTGGCAGTGACGAGGATATACACTACTGACGAGCTCTAATGAGAGCGAAACTCGAGTCTAGTGCTTCTTTTCGAAAGGGACCGATTGGATAGCCTATGGGAGTGCGACAGCTGCAGTTAGTTGTGGGTGAGGTTCAAATTGAAATATTGGTTATTATTGGACTTTTTAAGAATCAACCAAAGAAAACGTCGTGGACTAAACTGAATAGTTTACCGAATGGTTTAATTATGGGCTTGTCACGTTGTATCCATCTGTCAGTAAAGTTGAAAATGTGCGTAAAATTTCCAACGAGTTCACGCTGAATTTTCTTAGTGAAAGCTTTCTAAATTCATACCAAGAGAGATTGTACATGGACTGCTTTTATCCAAGCGATTGCCGGTAGAAGCCTGTTGATCAGTTTTGGCTATGTAACACTTGCCTGACAAACCAAATGAAGTAAGTCTGTGGGACTGGTTAGTTGATTTGGTACGAAACGATGTTGGTATGATGTGTGATTTGAAAGCTACACGATTCCTTACGTATACCTCTGAAACAGTTTGCTGGTGATTCTGTCGATATGTTTTATTTAAAAGGCGATCGCATAAAAATAATCTTGTGTACTTCTAAAATATCTTTTTTTCTACAAACAAATTCCATGTTATCAGCCAGGAAATTATATGGGTAAACTTAGTTGAATCCAAAGGCTGGGATCTGGCAGTTATAGCCTACACAACTGTACACCAAGCAATTGACTACATGCAAAAAGCCGGAATAACTACTGATTCCTGAAATTTTACATATACATGCAGGTGACTACACTTCACACTAAACGCAAATATAAAAATAATCACTACACAGGTTCGCAGTTTCAATATATATTTTGAGTGATAACATATATTGTTCGCTTTAGTTTTTGACTAAATGTTAAAAATTAGTATGAATGAAGAGTCTAATGTGATAATATTTTTTGATGCTTCACCGAATGCATAATTATATGTTTTAAAAAAGTACAGGAGAATATGACTGGTGTTTACACCAGCTGTCTAACAGTCTTTGATCTAGTTTTACTGTACATCGTGGATTCGATAAATCAAAATGAATGAGCTTACGAATTGTTCGAGCGTGTGAAGTTTACCTGATGTGCTGCAATCGAGAAGGAACAAGCTTTTGCAATGCTTTTATTCCGCTACGTTGTTTAATGCGTTCAAATGATCGCCTTGCCTTATGGTTTATGTAGTTTGTTTCACAAGATTGGATGAATTGGTAAAACAGGAAACGACAACATGAACAGACAGTGTGTCTTCAATTAAGTTTTCGGCATTGTTGTAAAAGGGAAAGACGATACTGTTTTAGTAATACCCCATGTTCGTTGCTTACAGTTTATGGTGCACCACCCACTTTAGGTGACACTAATATATAGAGGAACTTTTAACTGAAAATTTGGTACGGTCTGTTCTGAACAGTTACCCTCCAGAAGTAGATTGCGGAATGTCCTTAAAACATTCAGATATTTTTCTATCCAAGTCAAATTTTGGTGTACTGCTCATTGCATCGTTTCGTCCTAGCGGTCGGACAGAAATGTATTTATAGATGCTTCGTCTTTAGGTGATTCCGGCCTTTTTGCAAAAGTGTACTCGAATGGTTTTGGTTAAACCATTTCAGTGGTTCTTCGAAGCCTGCTGTTTCATCCCTTATAAATATCCCCATAGTAAGTTGACAATTAAATATGTCTGACTAAGAATTGCTGTCAAATCTTTTTTTAAATGTACCGGTAAATAACACTACCTAATCATGGACTTGTTGATGTCCCTTTCAAATACATGCTTAATTGATGGAAAAACTGAAATTCATCGTTGCTTGTGCAGCAATATAACAAGTGATTGATTCATTTACCGATATTTTCACGTCAATACAATCAGTTTTTATCCAGTCACTGAAAAACTAGGCTCTCTCTGGGTGAACTGTTCGTAAGTCAAAAAAGTGATACCAAAGAAAAATTTTTTTTTGCAGAACTGTTTATTCATTTTATTAAATTGTTTGCTTCAACCAAACCTTGGCAACCGTGAACTGGTGATTTTTGCCACCCATTTGAACATCTCGAATTGCGTTGTATAAAATGATTAAGCTTATCTGCGATTGATTTGAAAGATGATTAGCCAATATAAACTTTACGTAACCTTCAGCATCCAGAGTACGGTAATTTTTGGTCTATTCACTGGTGTGTTTTTCACCTATCTTTGATGATTACGTTTTCACTGTTCACATAATCACTCCACAGCTTTGTTTATGTCTCCTGGTAAGAAAGCTCCTTTGTTTAGACAATAAGCTTTCTTAACTTGATATTTGCTTTGTATTTCAATCTGCATTAGTGATACAAGCGCAGTAAGTGTATATTAATTGGTTTTTAACTAAGATACTGACTAAATTTACTATTAGAGGAGCAAACGTTTAGCCATATGAATAATGCTCAAGCACATGAGTAGCCCAGCTGTTCTGACAGAGTTTAATAAATTCATTTAGTTCGCTGCGCAGATAGTTGATGTAAATGTGACTCTTTGGTTCTTGAAACAATGTATCAAACTCTCAGAAGCCTCAAAATATAATCATAAACGTTTTGGCATAAACGCATCAAATTTTATCGAGACATAATTACACTACCAGATTCTAAACAAAAGAGGTATTCATAATCAGAGGGCGGGCGATTTAGAAACGTGCCAATTTCACTGGACAAATATGTCAATCTAATTATCTCTTTAGGATCGTCGAACGCGAATGTTACTTTCATCAGTTTGTGGCAAAAATGTAAGTTATGAAAAGAGTAAAACTACACACTTAGGTTAATTCGGTTACATTGTTCAAGCAAAAAATACTTACCCACACGTGTGTTTACGTAGAATTAGTTGAATCAAAGCAGAATTGCAAGACACGCTTGTTGTATAGGTTTCGGTTGCCACATGTGTACCTGACAGAAGTGGCCAATTTATCTCATTGGACAAATATAACCTACATCAGATCACAATCTGTAATTTAGTATACTTTTTTGCTTAGCAGACTTGAAACATTTAAGACGTACAGAATAAGCTTGTGACTACCTTTTTAGACGAATTACATTGAATTAATCGCCGACACGTTGCTTCATATTTATTATGAAGAAGACGTCCACCACAACACTACACATTTGTCTCCCCGTTTGCGCGTGTTTTGTTGGCCGTTTGGAGAACTATAAAATCAAGCAGGATCAACCAGCTTAGAGTAGAACAGAGGACGGAAACTCAATTACCAGCAAAATGTGAATCAGGCGGCTGATGTTATTTATCGGAGCAACGTGGACTAATCTATCGTTGGTTGCTGGAAAACTTTATCTGTAGCTATGACTAACAGGATGTGATAGTGTTTTTTGACGTTATGCAGGTTGCAGACGCAAGTTCAATTGTTGTATCTACTTCCAAAGTGAACTGGACAATTTCCATTGCCGAATAGCAGCTACTCTGTTTTACGTTCGCAATTCCGTAAAGTTAAAAGCATGGATCTACCTGTTTTCATATTATTTAAAGTAACCGTTTATTGGAGTAAGATGTTTAACTACAAAGAAGAATGTGTGCGTATGCGAAAGTCCTAAGAACGACGGCACTCATATGTCACAGAGCATGTAAAAATTCCATACTCGACGCTGTGCCTTATTTACGACAACTCGATAGCGATATGTGCCGGTCGCTATGAATAACCACGTTGACACGGTTCAACTTCTATTTTTACCCTGAACACACTGGGGAGGTGTTGTGGATTCTAGAATGTTACTTATGTCAGCTTCAGCTGTCAGGTTGTTAACATATTCTGTGACCGGGGAATATAAAACAATGTGTAGTTTTAGTCCCACTTTTTAGGCTACCTCCTATAACTTGAGTTGTCTTTCATTTTCCTGACAGTGTCGGTCTACATTGAGCAACTCACAATCGTTTTCATTATTTCTGTGATCACTGTTCTTAGAATCAATAACCTCTCTCTTTCGACAAAACAACCTCTTTCTTATACTCCGTAAATTCATAAAATTTATTTCCAGGTTCTCTTTACTGCAGCACTGGAATTTGCTTTACGTATTTTGTAAGCTCAAGCCTGAAGAGTTCAATAGGATCAGCTGTACCTTGTTTACACCCTTTGGCTTCACCGTTCAGTTTTTACCAATTTTTACCGTTTCGTCAGCTTGCAGAATTTCCCAGCTCTGTAAAACAAACTGATCAGTGACACGGGCGCTACCTTATATCACATTATGTTGATGGATTGTTAGCTGAAGCTTACACCACTGATTTTGCAATCCAAGACAACTCCGGTGCGGGATAGACTAAAACAAACCTTGAACTGGGTTGTCGTGGTCCATCTTGGTAGCCGGTAAATGCTCTGGACTTTGTCACATCGCACACAACTTTTTTTCCTACACCAATTACACATCAGCGCCTATGTTCCCTGGTTGTCCGAATGCGCACAAGTCCCTCTTTGCAGTTAATAATCTGACTCGGACAAAAAGCCTGTGCCATTAATTGGGGTTTACTATGTGTGAATGCAATGGAGTATCACGAATAAGACAGCGGAATCTTCTCACTGTAGATATTAGTACGAACGCGTATACATCATTCAATGAGTAAACGGTGCATTGGCCTTAGTTTACTTGTCTCATTCAGTTAACAAGTTATGGCTGTTCACTCATCAGTAATTGAGATATGCTAACCATACAAAATTAGTCACACACAACTTCAACATCTTACAGTGTATACCAACTGGTAACTATCACAAACGAGATGGCTAGAAGACGGAGAAGGATTCTCTAATGAACAACCTATTACTTTCTCAAATGCAGTGTAGTGCGCATAATAGAAGTGTCTATTTTTTTACGGCCAAGTAAATGAGCATTTCCGCTATTTTTACTATACAATACAAATGAATAATGTATAGAAAGAGGTGCGCCATATAAACCGTCAGATTCGGGTTCTCTTTAAAACAATGAGGCATCTTGTCTGTCGGTTGTTTGTGCACCTCAATGTGCACAATAAATCAACACTCCAAGAGACACGCTGGCAGAATCTACTTGTCGCCAGCCAAGTCAGAGCAATTTTAAAAGGGAAAATACCACATACATTGAATTAACCCTGATGCGTTGCATTCAAACTCTTTCATTACTGAGGCCTGACAATTTTAAACAAGGACGGAGCCGCTCGCAAGGAATTCGCTGTGAACATTAATTACCTACTAAATGAACTGTACTATTCGGACTTAAGTGAATTTGGACTATCCGCAACTATTATCGGAAACAATCGGTAATGGAGAATTGTTGCAATGATTTCATCCTTCCGTCACCGATAACATCTGGTGATCTCTTACTACCAGTTTTTAAACTTTAATGGTTTAGGCTGAGCACACAGACACACGAACATATGTTCTTAAATGTCTTTTCATATTAAACAGATAATACTTGGAACGAAAGGTGAAGAGTTGACTATAAGTGAAAAGAGCAGTGTCCTGATTTTAGGTGAAAATATAAATACAGGGGGAAACCAACCATTATGTTCCTGTAAGCGAACAACAAAACCTTAACGAATTAGGACAGCCTCCCGTGCTTGTACGTTGTAATTGCGTTGCCTATAAAGTTAGTTCTACCTTGTACCAGTTCCGATCCAGTTCTTTAATGTTGTGAAATACTTAGCACCGGCCACTTGACGTGCACCGACGACCTCATTGACACATTGTTTTGGGTTGTGCTTCAGCTACCTGACCTGATGACCTAACTTTCTGCGTATCATCAGAACGAAGGCGCCTGTAGAGCTGTAGGTGGGCAGATAGATATAAACAGTAGTCAAACTCGTTATCTGGTGACACATTCACGCTTCTGGTGCGCACAACGGAACGTTGATCTTAGCTGAAGTTCAACCTTGAATCAAGTCCTAGTTTTAGGCCGAGTACAGTTCGCCTTTCAGGAGTTCCCAGTGATGTCATTTTCATGCCAAGTAAATGTTTACCTATGTTAATGACACTGAATTGCGCAGTTTTAATTACACATTCTTTTACTGGTTAGTAGTCGGGGATTTGACTTAATTCAATTTGAACATCACCCACAATTAATCGTAGCTGTCGTATTCTCACAGACTTTCCCGTCGACCCTTTTCGAAAAGAAGCACTAGACTCGAGTTTCGCTCTCATTAGAGCTCGTTAGTAGTGCGTATTCTTGCCGCTGCTGGCACTAGAACTCCAGCCACGCTTTCACAAGGCAATCCTGTTTACCAATGCGTCACTGACTTCACATTGAGTATGTCCGAAGTATCATATGTGAACAATGAACCACTTTCACTCGTGAGTGTTGATCAGGTTGCCCGATCGTCTCGAAATGGAGACACAGTAACTGTCCTGTTAAATCTAATCGATAACCCCGCGATTAGGACTTCCTAGACAGGTCGAACTCTCCGATCTCATTGAACCTGCTAGGCGATATTTTAGATTACTGATGAGTAGTCGGGGATTTGGTTTATTTCAATTTGAACATCACCCACAATCCTTTGTTGTGCAAACGCAATTATGTTATAAACAAGTGACCTGTATGAAGAGTAAGTAAGCTTGTTTAAATGCGAAACTTCACCCAAATGCCTCTCCTAAAAATCGTTCTCTAGACGAGTCCAATGTTAAATGACTTCCCTTGTAACATGACAGCAAAGTTAAAATGATGACCATTGCGTCTACTCTCTACAGCGATGAACGTAAAACACTAGAATATATTGGACGGACGATCAGCAGCAACAGTAACAATGAGTAACCATTCAGAGGTGAAAAAATTGCCTATGTTAACAATCTGTGCACAAACAGGGCAGGTCTACGAGTACTAATTAACACTGCCTTGGAGAACGCGACCAATTTCAGATTTCGGCCGCAAAACAGCGCGTCAAATGAAATGACTGGATCAATAAAGTACCTCGTTTCCATGAACTGCTTTGCAGTGGATGAGTTGGAATTTCGGTTCACTCGTTCTGTGGTGTAATCGCGTGCGCTCACCACTCGGACATACGTTTAACCATTCTATGTCTTAGGCGTTAATCTGTTCTGCCATAATAGACCTCACGGCAATTGGAAGTAGACAGATTATTTGTGAGACAGAAGCTTCCAGTTGGTCACGATCATGAACAAGTTGAACCATATTCCTGATTGTCAGTGGCAACCGCAATTCGGCCGCAGGATATGCACGAGGAAGGGCAGACGGTACTTATTTTTTACTGACGTCGGTTGTGATATGATCGCCTTCGAAATGTAGATTCAGACAGATATGCCTCTTAGAAAACATACACACGACGATCTTGATCGGTCTTTTCTGGTTGTGGATATCGACAAACATTTTGAGATATCCGTTTGTGAGTAACACCTTTATTAGCCCTTCCTCTTCCATTTGTAAGCAGTCATCAGTGCATATTATTCGGGCTCTGTTAAACAAGGTCCACACCAGATATCGTTTGTGAGTAATTGACGCAGAAGAGAAAACCCGTCAATACTAGCTGCTTCAAGTAGCCTTCCTATGTTGCAATGAGCTATCCTATCCTTCAATGAGTAAAATGTCCAGAAAAGATAAACTATTTTCGCTACCCAAATGCCCCATATTCTAGTGCCTTACGTTCGTGTTTGAAGCGAATAGACAAACTGTTAAGATCTCGCAAAATGTTTTTGTTCCTTATTATTGAGCTGGACCACGACGATGGATATATCAATTGGATGATTTGATAATGTCTAATGAAAAGTTGGTGGTAAAATGATTACAGCGTTCGTCTAAAAAACAATTGACCTGAGGGTAAGATATGCACTACTAAGTCGAATCTGAATCTAATGCTTTTTGGTTGAAATATGTTATTTCGGATTGAATACTACCTACATTCGATTACAGCCTTCACAATTCGGATAATCCCTATTACTGAGCCACTTCGTAAAGAAGTCCTAGACTCAAATTCGATTCTTAATAGAGCTCATCATTTGTGTACATTCTCGACCTTGAAGTAGAGTAGGTAGGAAATTTAAGTAAAATGATGGAGTGGCGAGTAGAAATCCTTTGTAACCTGTAACATATTGAGCACAAAGATGATGCTAACAGGTAAAAGTAAATTTGCAAGTATGATAAAACTATAAGTTAATAATAAACAACAAAACATAGTAAGCAGCCAACTGCATTGAGTTTTCATAAAATCAATGCTGGTATGATGGTCGAAAGTATGAGATATGCAAAAGTATCGGTCGATATTCCAACCAGAGGATTGCGGAGAAGTTCAGGTTGAAGACATAGTGATCAAGAGATGGGAGAGGGGAAAGTGTATATCTGATTACATAAGACAACAGTAAAAACGCACCGCGAATTATTATTTGCTTTTGCATAAAATGATTTGTTTGTGGCACTTCCCGGAAACAGCGGTCGATTCTCGCTTGTCGTGTGCCGGTGGCTCCAAAGTGATCAGAACCACTGATCACGAATGAGAGACCTACCAACGACGGTTCCCTTCTCCACCTGCTGTTATGGTATATGTTCAGTGAGATGAATATCAAAGTACTTTGTTTATTTTTCTGATGCATTAGGAACCATAAACATATGTATTTGTAAATTACTTTGAAAATGATTATCAAACCTTCTGGGTCTACTTTCATTGGCGTTAGAAGCTTCATGGTTCTCTTCATGTATAGGAGTCATGAAGTATTAACGGTAAGATTCCGTATATCGACGAGACAGCGTTCAGTCATTCATCTTACTACCTTATTACTAATTCGTGACGCGGAACCTCCTTGAATGAGTTAGTACGAATTTTAACCCACGTGATATCACATGTCTATAGCCGTTGATTGCTTTCCAAACCGGTGGTCAGTCGATAAGTAATCAAGAACCACAGAAGAAACAACCATTCAAATAGTAACAGGACATCCGGTTTATATAATGAAAACTTCAAAGTATACAACGGCCTGCCTCTCTTTAAAAACGTTAGCAACATATAATGTTGGTATATATTTCTGTACCAACCAGTGTGACAAAGGACCATGTGAGATATTTTTTTGGGATCCAAATTGTGAGTTCCCGACTAGTAACTAAACCATTAATACCCTTTTAATCAAAGTTTTTCATGTGCAAAAATGCCTTTCCGGTAGAATCACAAACGTACTGTATAAGCGTGATATGTCTTTAGTGAAATGATAGTCTGTTTGATAATGAAAGATATCACAAGCTGCTCAAAAACGTTCATAAGAAATGCGATCAGAAGAAATAAATAGTTATGAGAATTGTTTGTATGCTTAAGAAATCTGGCGGGAATATTGACATGCCAAGAAGGAAATGAGAATGAACTATACTGGGAATCATAACTATGAAAAATTCCAGGTAAGATTTGAAGGTAACTACATAATTAATAGACATTAGATAAAGAGTATTAAATGTCGGACTTTGAGTATAAGTTCACCAGTCCGAGTAATCTGTTTGAATCAAAAGATGATCCATAATGTAAATATGTGAACAGTTTTGCTTGGATCGAAAATCCTTGATAACTTACTTGTAAAAGGTATGTATTTTATCTGAGGGATATTTCTTTACACGAAGCATCATGACAACTGGTGGAGCTCTATTCAGATGTTTACCAAAATATCAGCACATCAACTGGTTTACTGCGGACTGAAACGTATTACTGCTTCGGTGTAAACAACCGGAAAATTATCTATAATCAAGTATTTAAAATCAAACAACCCCTTAGACACAAGCAATTCTCAGATGTATTAGGATAAAACATGTGGAGAGGGTACAGCACTGTGGTCGCTAGCGACTGCCGTTTCTCTGTTCTGAACCAAAGAAAAGATCTCAGTTAATGATCTGGTCCCCGAGGAATGTGAAGCATTACACGTGGAATTTATTAGAACCTAATTAAGTTGGGGATAAAATTTCAATAAAGTATTTCACCAGTGGTGAACTGTTTCACAGCATTTACAGAGTAAGTAAAAAAGAAGTGATCTAAAATATCTTTTTATCGAATGATGCAATTTTTTGATGTCAGCTGCAAATCAACTTTGGTTCGAACTTATATTTTATCTCTAAAAACATTATGACCGTTCCTTAATTTTAAAAGAGTAGCTCGGCAGAAAATATAAGAAATTTTTACTTAGGTGTTTTAAAATGTGTTAGGCTGAAGATATCCCTAAACCTCAATGAGTTTTGTCATACTAGAATTTGAAGAAAGCAAAAAGTATAAGCATAGTTGTTAATGATGTTTAAACTGTGGCACTAACTAAAAAGTCTATGGTCCAGCTTTCAAAATAGGTTTTAATTTGTACTGTACGAAATACATGTGTATCATGGGACTTCAAACTCAATAATTCTAAGGGGGATCAATGAGAAAGAAGTTCTGATTACTACAACTTTTATGAGTAAAGTGGCTATAAAACACAGGCCCAGGTACTTGAACATCTAATCCGCAGACGGGATGTCAACACTCCATCGATTGCGTTACTCTGTCACCTCTAAGAGCTTCGACATATCTAGCGTTAACCTTATTCCCACATGATTAACATGATGAACTCCGGCCTGGTCTTGTTACACTGCCCAGTTTAATTGCTTGTATCATGCTTTTCAAAGTACCGATTACTAACGGTGCAATGATGTGCTCAAACTGTACTTGGTACTAAGTAGTGTATGGTTGCAATTACTGATGAGTAGTAGGGTATTTATTTTTCATATAGATTGAACATCACCCACAGTCTTTCCAGTTGAAAGGGGGTACCTGGAAAGTCTTCGGGAACGTGACATTTGCGATCAGTTGTGAGTGGTTCAATCTGTATTTTTGTACTTATTCTTTTATTTTGTACAATCTCACCCTGATCTGGATAAATTTTCAACAGTTTTGTTTTGCCTGAATCAAAAGGTGCAAAGCTGCACTGAAAACTACACGTGACCTTGGGTCAGTGAAACGTTCTGTCGCACTTTACTCTCTGTGGTCGATGTTGACAGTCAGACAGAAGCCTTTGTTATCTTCTATTTTCCCTTAGGTGTTGTGCACTGACACCTGTAGAAAAGTTTTATTGAAGTGTTACACAGTTTTAAACTCTTGCCAGATTTTGTCTGATATACTGGCATTACATCGCGTACAAGTCGGCGAGCTTAGTTGCTTTCGTTAGCCGACAGCAGTTTGGTGGATTTAATTCCCATCTCCTCCAGGTAGTTGTTTAATATAAACCGCTGGTAATATTTTTGTTGAAATACAGTGATTGCATGAGAATACATACACTACAAGTGAACGGTTGCTAAATTTATTTTGTTGATAGGCAAGCCTACTTCGGATAAAAGATCCAGGGCATTCTGCGAATCACATGAGTCCTAGTCCAAATCTGTCGTTTGCAGTGGGTTGAATTTTTACTTACAGTAGCAACTTCCGGAAAATATTTCATTGATTTTGCTTTTATGTCTACAGATTTGCTCACAAACAACGAACATCTTTTGTGTCTTTCAGTGGTCTGAATTAGATAATAAAATTTATCAGACTGTTTTTTTGTGAATAAGAAGCAAGTGAACGTTGACGGAAAATGCGAATATGCCAAAGTCGACTGGCAGGCGAAAATCTCAGTGTTCAACCACAAAAAGAAAGGAACCAGATAATCAAAACTTAGACATGTTTGCTTGCTTGTATTTCAGTTTATGAAGTTTCTCATTAAAGAGCTGTTGCGAGTTGACCTACATATACACAGTGAGTACCGTTTTAAGTATCTCAGTTGTTTCAGAAGTGCCCATTGCTTTCCTTTTATGTTCAGATTGAGTTTGACCCATGCTATAATCTAATTTTTACACTTCTAACCGGTCATGCAACCCAGATTTTAGTGCAGAATACCTTAAAGGCATACGTAGAAGCTGAGATTTGAACTTCGCCTACCTAATGCTTGCATTACGGGTTAACGCGTTTAAACGTGTTGACTGCCCAAATCATGTGGCCTTAAATCTAACCAACTGTAACAAAGTGGTAACAACTGTTTAATAAATCCTGCCTGAAATAAATGATCCTTCTAGATTTGTCAACTATATATCATGGAGTGGCGAGCTCATGTGCAATAACATTATTATATTATTATATTATTATTATATTCTTATTATATTATTATATTGCCTTTCAAACAACTCTGAATTCAATTCGTAGGTTTTGCGTGCTTCACCTCAGTAGATATCACTACTAACTATTCCACTTGTAATTCCGCTATTACAAGGACTGACAATTATACATTACATAAGTAACCGCAATTTATCTACTGCCGATGTATTAACAATGTAATTATCAATCGTCAGGTCAGCCAGACATTTGTGAAACCGTAGTTTCTTGTATAACCTTCCCATTCTCATT
Organism: Paragonimus skrjabini miyazakii; assembly: GCA_014338405.1. Classification (NCBI taxonomy): domain Eukaryota; kingdom Metazoa; phylum Platyhelminthes; class Trematoda; order Plagiorchiida; family Troglotrematidae; genus Paragonimus; species Paragonimus skrjabini miyazakii. Next base: position 128,736 of record JTDE01000530.1, on the reverse strand, counting down.
GGAATGGATTAAACGCATCATTTTCCTGCTGACAGAAACAGTCGGCAATAATGCCATCACACAGAGCACTTTGGGGGAAAACAAGAGTTTGCTTCCCGTAGATGAGTGTTATTTGGTGAACTAAGGTGATTTTTCATGTTACCAGCAACATAAGTCTAGAAAGCCAAATATATTCGCTTTTGATTTTGCCATAGCTGATTGTGGACCTTAAAAAATTCAGTTTACGATCTCCAAAATATGTTGTTTAGTATGTCATTCTTATACAAACCAGAGGTCTTTTAATCCGTTCGAAAACGTATATTATTGTCTAAGTTTTTTATTAAAAGCAGTACAAATCGTTATTTTAAATGTCAACATCCCAATGACACGGATAAGGCGGCAATTACCGGTGTCCGATTGCAGAGGAGAATTTGTATAGTAATCTAATGAAACACAGTAAGTTGCTCACCTTTAATAAGATGGAATTTTGTAGCTGTCGTGAAACCATAATAAGAGCGATACACTTCGATATTTAAAATTATCTGAAAATTTTGTGTATTCGTGACTGGGAACTTCGGAACTTATCTAAACCAGTTTTCTGAATAATTTGTATTTGTGACCGTCCCGGAGTTTAGTTTAAGGTTCAGTGATTTAAGTTAGCTGTCACTCATACTTAATTGCTGTTCTCATATTCAATTAAAAAAACAAGTTAGCCCCTTTCCAACGAACCAATGGACTCAAAGTTGGTCTTGTTATAATTTAGCAGTAGCGTATATTCTTGTCACGACCTCCTCGTGTGTCAATTATGCTGACCACTGTGCCTTCAAATCATGTACCATCAAACGATTACAACTGACCGCTCAACCAGTTGTTCATGAATAATGCCCAAGTTGTCTGGTATTCCCGGCTGGAAATGTAAATATGGCTTGTGAACTCAAACCGATAACTTCTTTAGAATTTCTCCGTCAAATCAGGGTTTCCAATTACACTAAACCTGCCAAGCAAACTTTGGATAGTTGTCGGGTATTCAGACTAGCTAAACTGAGAACTATTCATCAGTACTTGAATGATTGGCACTCAGATAGACACAATAACTTACGGTCTTCAGAAACGAGCAGTAGGTTTGGGTAACTCTCATGTACAAAGTCCTTCTGTACATACAGCGTTAGGCTAAAAAGCTGATGTTGACTATGACAGTAAAACCCGATAGTCATGGATTAATGCAAAGCAATATACTCCTGAATGTCTGGCTGTGATTCAACCGGTGGCTTGTAGACAATATATTACCGTTGGTTTTCACAGTGACAGGTTCAAACAAACAAGAGATGTACTATGATTATCTGCACCCATTTCAAAATATGATGTTCCATCTCAGAAATCAAACAGTTACACGTTCTGCTACAGTAGTACATACTCAACTCACTTTTTAGGGATAAGTTGAATCACTAATAAGTAGTTTGGCAGATTTGATAATTTAGAAGAGATCCATTTGCGAAAAATCTGGACTTCGGCTGGATTCG
>JTDE01000530.1:98036-127127 GCA_014338405.1 Paragonimus skrjabini miyazakii | reverse complement strand
ATTGGTGACATTAGTGGATTCCAGCGTGAACTGATCGAGATATCCTGCTTGGGCAGTCAATCGGCTTGATCATTTGGTGGATTCCATATGACACAGTTGGTTGGGTGGGTAACTAGGTCCAAATGTGAAATTTCTGAGCTTCCGGCGTGGCTTCGTAGCTCAGCTGTTAGAGCGCTTGCCGCGTTTGGGCATGGTGTTTCTGTCGCTGGTTCGAATCCAGCCGAAGTCCAGATTTTTCGCAAATGGATCTCTTCTAAATAAGTTGAATCGTCTGGGTTAGCTGTTCGAGTGTTATTGGATGGTCATAAATGTACCGTTCTATGGTCTCTCGTTATATCCCATATCAACTGCATGAAAAGTTTGTTACCAATCACAACCCGATTGGTCAAAGCTAAAGGCCTGGTTGCACCGAACATGTTTTTAAACAGATACACATGGATAATCAAGTCGTAGCAAGTTTACAGAATTTCTACGGAACTGTTGTCTACGTTTAATACTTAACTTACCAATCAGTAAGATTGTTAGATATTTTTGTGTGGCCGAATGATTATGCAATGCATTCTCATATGTATCTCATTGGAACAGAGCATCATTTGGAGAAACAAGACATTTTGCTATTTTATCAAACTATCGATCGCACTTACCAGTTGACATTTTTTGTTTACCCAATTGAAAACTTGCTAAAATCCTTCTCGTTCCTTTTCATTTCCGGAATAAACATTGTGAAAGAATGAAGGCCGTCTCTCTTAGGTTGATATGTTTAACGAAGAGCTCTTCTCGAAATGTTTTTTTTGAATTCTAATTCAGTCAACCTTTGTATTATACCAGCTGAGACATAAAAGAACATTTAGTCACAAATTAGACAAATTATCTGAGTCCATACAGTTGCAATCTGACATTGATGGTCAACATACTGATGTTTTTGTTTGCGTTAAACAGAAGTTGTCAGTTATTCTTATTTTCAGCTCACTGGTTTTATACACCTACACCAAACTGCTCGAGATATGCTGCGATGGAAGTGTTAGCCAATAGGTCGAGTCAGGGATGCTTATCTAAGGGATCCTCATTAAAAGCAAGCAAATGTTTACTGTCTTGCTGATAATTTTACTACCACTTTCCAAAAACTTCCCAGGTGTAGTTCCCCAAAGTTAAGTTCTTAGACTCGTCTTTAATGTCCCTACAACTCCGAAATCTATGGTTTGTAAACCAAGTGTGCTTGGTGTTCCGGAGGTCAACATCTGTGAAAGGACCGCAGTTGTGTAAAAAGCATCAACATAATTTTCGTTCCTTTGGTTTCTGTCCGCTTAATCACTACAACCAACCATGTGATAATTCATAATTTACCTGTGACTTGTGATTTTCTGAATACTGTACACCGCAGATTCTCTGCTGCATCCTGTAGCCTTACAAGACAACAGTGATGTTAGCTCTTCTTTAGGGCTCTCTGTTCCGTGATATTGCGCATTTATCAAACTTCAACGTCTGCCCGTTAATGCCTTATAAGAGAACTAACCCTTATCAGATATGAAAATATTTTCCAATGAAGGTTGTTTAGTTTTGCAACCTGTCTGTCGGTGTACCATGACAGATAAGTATAATATTGGGGAACTTCTTTGACAACGGATGCGAACTAATACTGTTCCTGATTAGTAGTGGGGGATTTGGTTAATTTCAAGTTGAACATCACCCACAGTTAATCAACTCCCCGACTACCCATCAGTAATCTAAAATATCGCCTAGCAGGTTCAATGAGATCGGAGAGTTCGACCTATCTAGGAAGTCCTAATCGCGGGGTTATCGATTGGAGTTACCAGGACAGTTACTGTGTCTCCAATTCGAGACGATCGGGCAACCTTATCATTACTCACAAGCGAAAGTGGTTGAGTGATTACATAGGATAATTCGGTCGTGCCTAGTGTGAGGTCAAAGGTGCAGTGGTAAACACGGTTGCCTCATAAACAGCGTGGCCGTGGTTCAAGTCCCGGCATTGGCGATGATATGCACTACTGACGAGCTTTAATGAGAGCAAAACTCGAGTCTAATACTGTTTCTTTTCTGGTGTTTGAACAGTCGAGCGGTGCTGACAGTAAGCGTCAGTGTCCGGTCCATCAGCAATTTTGAATGATTGCTGTCCAAACAGATGACCTGTTAAATGCAGGTTTGTTGAATTGACATTTTAGAAACAACTAGGCGAGTTTTTAATCACTGAAGCATGCAGCAGTTTGATGAAAATATTACATCCTTTTGTAGTCTGATCAAATTAAATTGGGAATGACAGATATGATTAATCAATTTGATTGTATAAGCCTGCTGTAAAAATTTGTTACGCAAACAAATCATTATTCGCCACCGATTTGAATGTACCATAGTCCGATGAACATATTGATCGTCCAAGAACTGACTACCCTGAATCAAAATCTTCAGTCTAGGTCATTTCACGGGAATCCCAACTGAAAGGCCTACACAAAGAGCGTCGCGTCAGCAAACGGGTCCAACACGTCATAATCATAGCTAAGTTAGCCTGCACGAGTGGGCATGTGCATCTTAGGCGGATTACACGGCTCCAATGTTTCAGTGTTTTGCCCACCACGATACACATAAGATAACACGTGGTTTTCACACACACTTCTGCAGCCGTTTGAACGCTCGAGAGACAACACCGGACCGAGAACCTACAAAAGTCGGTGAGTCCAAATGAACAAAGAAAGAATGCAATATTTCCCTAACAAACTGTGTTAGTGCGGCAATTTTTTTTCCATAGGCTATCTTTAAACTTATTCCGCCATTTGTTCACCGTAACGTACTCTTACATAACCCTGTTAACAAAACACTAAGTGGTGTATGACAATTTCGTTTTTGGACCTGGTTCTTGAGTCGATTCTACTGCATGTAACTATGTCACTTTCTTCTGTTTTAATAGTAACTTGGTGCATTAGTGAATGCAGTTTGCCGCTGTGTTGAGGTCCGTGCTAACATCTCGTTCAAAAAGTTTGATCAGGTTGAGCTGACTTGTATTCTGGAGACCTACATTTTTGTGAACAATGATATATGCAGGGTGGAAGGACCGCTTGTTTTGGGTAGTCAAAGATTCGTACCTTGCCGATTTTAGTCTAGTGTCTACGACCTTTGGTGACCTGTCGATACATACACGTACTGATCGAACTGGACTGAGTTAAGCGTACAATGTACATCTCGTAACAATTGCTCATTCACAAACCGTTCTCCCTAGGACTGCGTAAACAGCAAATACAAACATTTCTGACCCTGGTTTACAATTGAATGTCTCATATCCACGAAGAAATTTCGGGACCAAAGGCACAGTTATTTCCGTGTTCCGTGCCTTCATCTGAAACCCGCGTCAATGGACACACTGTTGATAACCGTACCAACTTCTACTTCTTAGGTGGCGACTTGTTGAAAGATCATCCACGTCCCGCAAATTTTGAGCTCACTTGGTAAAGACTAACGCTGCGGTTGCATGTCTTGATAAACGTATTTGGAAAAACCAGAACCCAAAGATGAACAATAAACTGATTGTTTATCGCTGAATGGTGCTTTCTGCTTCGTTATGTGACTTGGACATTGTATGAACGGAATGTGCAGTATTTGAACTGTTTCCACTTGTAATGTGTGAACCATTCTAGTTAGTCGATGGCCGGACAGGGTTCTTAACACTAAAGTACTTTGGCTATCAGATACAGTTGGGATTGAAGCTATGCTGGTGATCAGTCAACTTCGCTAGCTGAAACGCGTTCGTAGAATGGTTGAAAAACGGATTCTGAAGCAGGTGCTATATAGGCTAATGAAGGCAGGTATGCAAAGTTTTGGTGTTTGGAAGCTTCGATGTCAAGATGTTATGCAAATAAGACTTCTGCTTGTAATATCGACTTCCGATCATAGGAAGATTTACTGTCGAATCGGGTGGTCTGGAATAATACATTCTAGGCGGACGTCGGAAGGGTTCAACGAGAGACAGTTGCGTGGCCATGAACTCGAGCGCCTGCTGCGCAAAGAAATCACAGTTGTCATAGGTCGTGGTGCCATGGCTATTTGGTGTTGTTCTGCATGCGGCCGTTAATACATACTGTTTAGGACCGTCAAGTCGTCAAATTACCCATAGCACAACGTCAATGAAAAAGCGAGGAGTGCGCTAGGCTTAAATAGATTACGTCGGTGATGTTTTCGCTGGTATCAGATAACGACCGATGTCGTTTGTCAAATCACCCGCTCTCCTTTACTTCTCGGTCATTTCTTCAGCTATTTTGGTGCATCGTATACCGAATGTTTGGTTTAGTTTTTCGAACTAACTTTGTATTTTTTCCTTTCAACTTCATCTAGGAGTACAGTAATATGTACTCCTATAATGAACCTCTTCTTGTCTTATATTCTCACTAGTTTTCTTCCTAGCGCAAGTCTCACCATTAAGGTCTCTACTTTTTCCCAAAAGATAGGGTTTTTACCTTCGAAATAGCCTATCACCTGACTGACTAGCATTGGCCGACTGGACAACAAAGGCCTCCAATCACAAATATTATTGACTTGTTTCTTCGGGTTTCCAGTGGATACACAGTGTCAGTAGATCCGACAATAGTATGACGCATGCCAATTGTGTTGACAGTTGTCAGTAGGCTACATTCTGATTTCTACTGTGACTGGCCAATCCAAAGACGGAAGCCACTAACAGTATGTGTATGTCTGACAGCGGTTATGCTGGGTCACATTTAGCTTAGCTCGGTTGACCGGACGAATTATCGTGCTAGAATCAGGATCATGATTAAGAGAACAACGTATAGGTAACACGACAACTGAGTGGTGTGCTGAATTGGTTTTTCTGTATGCAAACTGGGGTGAAAGTGCGAAGGAGACTAGTAGCAAGGTTAACCCGGAGCATATGGGTATGTGATAGGTCACCTGTAAATCCGTTTGAAAACTGATGAAAGATTTTTTAACAGGTATTTTTCGTGAACTAAAAATAAGTAGCAAACATTGTTCTCCTAATTGTTTTCTGCCAGTGTTATCTAGTTTCAAAATGCTACTTTGTCCAGTTAGCGTGGCGCATGGCAATTTTTAAGACAAAGCAGGTCCCTAGGGTACAATCCAGCTGAATCTGGACAACACTTTTGAACCTGCACTATTAAGACTACCGTATTCAGATTTGAAAAAGTACTTGAGAACAACCTGACAAGATCAAACAGGGGAGCATATCTGAGGTGGTTCTAGCAGTAACATAGAAAGATGACGCATATTACTGCAATTCTGTTGTACGTAAATTGCATATTTTTGACACCTTGAGTCTCAAAGAAATAGCTCGTAACTATTTTTGGTGCCCGACTAAATGTGTTAAATCCGACATTTTCATCCTGTCTAGATGGAGCTCAAGCAACAATGTGTAATTAATAGATATTTCGTCAACAGGACGACCAGGTCTAATCACTAAGCCCATTTTCATTGCGTTGCAACACGAACTTGCCAAAAATTCCTATTTTGAAATTGACCATAAGCCTGTTTCAGTCAGTAACCTGAGAAGCTCTTATGGGTGATTCTGTAGCAACTACCGTTTGAATGAAGAGAACACTTCATTAAGAGGCGTTAAAAGCGAATGGCTATCCAAAAAAGTTTTTCAAATGAACATTGGGACTTGGCAGCAATAATTCCGGAAACGGCAGTCCTGTGGTTAAGTAACAAACAAGCCTGTCGCTTCCGCTCTGACTGTCCGTAGCACTTGCACACCAACTCTGGGGAAACCTGGATACACCGGAAAGCAGTGTTTTTCCGAAGTAAGGATTCCAACAACAGTCCTGCAAAAGAAAACGACGGAAGGACGGTGTCGCAATGGGATCACTGTTGGTACCTTTGTTTGCATATGTTTTCATAGCGAAGTCAGAACACGAACTACTGAGTTCACCGGTAGGTCAGTATAATTTTTATAACATGTATGTTGACGACATCATTTGCGTACTCGATAACAATGTAAATCCGAACGAAATCTTGGCCAGATTTAACTTCGCACACCAAAATTTGCAGTTTTCTTCCGAGACCGAAATAAATAACCAATTGGGCTTTTCAGATGTACGTTTGCGTGCCACGCTTATGGCTCAATTCAACGTGCGATATACAGAAAGGGTACGTGGAATGGTCAGTACATTCATTCCAATCGTTTTGCACCACTCAGCCTGAAAAGAAATCTAATTAACCGTTTGACGGATAGGGTTGTAAGAATATGCACCGACGATACTACTTCTGAACAGTTGGCTTACATGCGTAAAATATTCATGCAAAATGTCTGTCCGGAAAGGTTTATAAACAGAACTATGCAACAGCAGATTGAAAGGGACCAGCTGCATCAAGCGGAAAGGAAAACTGTACACATTTGATAAACCGCTGCTAAATTATGTGTCCAGTTCACATCCAATCCGGTTTTGTACCAACGCCTAAAAGATAAAGTGCTTGTTTCTGTAGCTTCGATTTACGTATACTCATTCACTTGTTCCTGTGGAACCAGTTATTTTAGCTGCACGACCGGACGCTTATCTTAACGGGCCCAGGAGCACCATCAAGCTTGGCTCAACAGTGGGATAACGAAATCTGTCAACATTGTCATACTGTCGCACCTGGTGGATTCGAATCAATCTGTATATGTGACAAACAGATTTCGTCCAACCTACCAAGTTGAGGCCACCCAGTCGAAGGCAGTGAGGCGTGGGATTTTATTGACAGTTGATTCTATTGGAACATGCCATTTGATCCACCTCTGTGCGCCCACAAAGTTTGTTTAAGCTTCAGATCTGCCGTGACCAACCCCACACCCTGTTACCTGTCAAGACTCACAGTTCCATTGGGTACTTGCTTGCAACATGACATTGAACTGACTGACCTCATTAACCATCCGTTCCCCGGTTACTCCCCTTTTAGTGATTCCCTCGTAAAATTTGTTATATACATGATGATGGATAAGTGAAAACGAGCTTGTTCGCTGTACAGTACTTCTCATGACTAGACTGGAAAGTATGTGTCACTATACCGTTGAAAAGTCACCCAAATGATTGATAAAATTACGGGAAAACAAATTAGAGGAGAGGAAACCTGGTATGACTGAACCACAAGTAATTACTTTGACCACGTCCTATCGACTGTCATATAACTTGATATGTTTGCCAGGCAACACTACTCGGTCTTTTTGTGTATATAACAGTGTTGACGATAACCAGTTGCATCAATTAAGGGTGGCCAATCGCGTTCACTAAACCGACTCATTGGTCTACATCTTATAATCACATTAAATTTAACGAACTGTTTTTATTATGTGGATAGTGAAATATTTCAGGCACATTCAGATAGGACCAACCCTCATTTCCAGCTAACTGATACAATTCGGTGGGTTAATCAAAACATCAACCAAAATCTTGCGTGATAGCCAAAAACTATGCCAATCCCACTCATGTGTACCATAGATTATGAAATGCAATAGTGAAGGTCTGTAGTTGTACAGAGTACAAACACCTTAGTTAACTTTGGTTAATGCAGATGAAAGTAAATCCAATATGTACTATTCATGAAGAGAGTGAACCTTGAAGCCGTGTGGCGGCTTACGCTTCTCGATGATCTATTGAGCCAAACTGGACGGTGTGGGCACCACACCAACAGAGTCATTAATATCAAAGTGGCCAGTAGGTACAGATCTGAAAAACCACAGTCTCCTAGTTTTTAAGGTTGGGGGTTGGAAGAAGATTGGCATCTTTTTCCGGAAAAACTACCTGTTCTGATACACTAACACCAACCTGCTGCTTTGTGATACAGAGTTTTGAGGAAAAGGCTTTGGTTGAGAACCCTAAGCTTCATTCTGTCTAGATCTGATCATTCTGAGAGTATCTCAGTTCACACACAACTATGAATAACCACATTACAACCATGATTCACGGCTGTATTACTGTTGTAAACACAGTGTTTCGTTTTTATCTCTAAAGCCCATACCATCTTAGTATGTGTTTCGGGATATCTGTTTACAGCTTCGTGTAGAAACGCAATTATGAAAGCTCTTCGCTGAGCAGCCTAAATGTCTTCATGATTCATCTTTTTCTGGATAGCCTTCATCTATGCATAAGCAAGCAGCAACGGGTTTTATCATCGGGAAAACTTCTTTTAAAAATGTTACCCTATCAGAAAACACCAGCTCCTCATGTTTTTGAAATGATTGATTGATTTAGTGTCTCTTCGCCACCACGGATTTTCTCGGTTAGGTTGGCTGATCGGTTAGTGCCCAGTCAATCACATAAACACAGCATGAATAGGCTAGTTAACTTATTTTGCTGCCTATTTTGTAAAACCACTGCGTGTATATTCATCAATTATTGCTTGTTTATTCAGATAACGCCAAAATTTCGTGGTTACTTTCGTACCCAGTAGTACCAGTCTCTGCCATTCGGTTCACTCTCGAATTAACACGATCAACTTTATATACCGCCGTAGCCTGTGCAGTCAGCTAGAAAGTAGATCCATACTATTTATGTGATAAGGCTTCTGCTTCATAGTTCTGTATGATCCGTTTCCGAAGAGCGTTCCAGCCGGATGCATTCTTGGTCTCCACAAAAGTCCTATTCAGTGCCTGGTAATGAGGGCTGATTGGTGTAAATTTGATTGATTTTTGTTTTGAGAACGAATGTTATAATAATAAAGCATCATTAAGGCTGTATAGCTTTTTGAAACTTGTTTTGGACTAGAAATCGTCAAGTTGAACAGTGACACAGGGACGGAAGTGGCGCTGTTAACGAGGTTAATTAGCTTTCAGTAGCATTTCTTTGACGAGTTAGTAACACAACGATGTGTAGGAGACACGTGTCTAACCACTTAAATATATTTGCTTTAGGAAGACTACTGAGTAATGTTGATCTCTTTTAAGTTGTTTAATTAATTTGAGTAATTTTTTTCACGAAATATTTTCACGATGAACTCCTAGTGAAGAAGTAAGGCTCATTTACATCTTCCGGAAGTGTCCTAACAAAGATCAACTTGAAAAATTGTTTCCGTTGGACTGATTAAGTGTTCAAATGGTTTAAACCTGCAAACCAAACGTTATGTGAGATTGAAGCTTCAAAATTGAAAATGCGTAGCTTTCTCCCATGAAAGTGTCCTCTAGTACACAAAGGACGCAAAGAAAAGATGAGAAAAACTCGTGGCGGCAATTTTCAAACACTGCCCCAACATATCTCACAAATGTCAACCATATTTGGGTCAGCTGATTTGTTTTGTATAGGAGCTGCTAGAAGAGACCTAAATGTGAAACAATCCGTTCTTCGGCCAGATATGAATCTATGACAGGAAAGCATAAAAACTTTACATCCAACTCAGATAAACAATTAACTCTGTGCGTCGTATGAGACCCACCAAGTGATCTAGGAGACTAGTTAATTGACCAAGATTTTCACAGACATACAATACCCAAGCGGTTCTTTATTGTAACCAATGTGTCTCAGATTATTCCTTGAAATCACTGCTCACCTGTCCATCTAAATCAATTGAAGTGGTGATATAATGCGGAAATTTAACGGTTAACTTGACGGATAGGATATTGCTCAACATGTTTCTTGGATACATACTAACTTTGGCGAATTTAATGGAAGATTTCACTGAGAAATATAATCGAATGGACACTATAATAGGGTTGCATCCTTGAATGTGATAAATGCCGATCTGGAACTACACATGAATCTGAATATACAATGTGTGAAACCTCAGTACTTGCATTCAGTGTTGATCACTCAATTCAGGCTTGATTCCACTCATTACTTTTCTATACCAAACTCAGCGTTCAGGCCCATACTCTTAAACTCGCAAGCACTGATTTTCGCATCTCTTTTGGTGATAAAACCGTTTACCAAGTGAGTGATCACAGAAGTTGCCTGTCCCCAAGACCTCTTTGAAAAATTAGCAAACTTTTGCTAAGAGATGTATACACGTATAAAATCACAAATAAACCTAGACGGCAGCAAGTGTGTAAGCTTAATATTCATTTTTCTTTAAAAACCTTTCTCTTAACTAACATTAAAGAGAAGCAAACGGATAGGGTAGTTTAATTGCCAACCGCCTTCGAAAGACTCATTTGGGGAACAGACATTCAAATATTATTATCGGCAATGCTATTTACGGGGTGGCTTCTTCCGCTTTGGTTCGTCCACTTACGTCATGCATCCTATCACTCATGACGCAATAAAGCAATAAGCTTGAAGTGTTACATGAGTACGCCGGACGTTGTTAGGGCAAGAAAGGCTGGCACTCTACATGAACCTGCTTGGTAGTCAATCGTTTACTTTGTCGACGTTAAACTTTACAGACTTGAACGTATGAGATTAGAAAAGAGGTATCGCTCATAGTTTCTCAGAGCGTTGACTTTCAGCTGTTCATTTTTGTCTGTCTGCTGGCGGAACTTGCACTGAAAAGTACACAGTACTGAAAATATTGCAGATATTTTTGTTCAACTACGTTTATTTACTTCAAACATCTTTATGAAGTGAAGCATATGCAAACTAAATATGTTAATACGCTTGGAATGCAAATATTATCGAACAATTAGATAGAAGCAAAAAATGCACAGAACGAAATTGTGGTTGGCACACTTACACTAAATTGGCCAGTGTTGAATTCTGAAGATTTATCTAATTGACTCCATATATTTACCTTTCATGCGTAAACCAACCATTTCATAAAACAAAGCAGTATGAGATGTTACTGTCAAAACACTACTCGTCTGACTCTACACTTGAAAGAAACTCTAAATTACAGTTTTATATCAGACAACATTCGCCAGTAACATTCGACCTGATGTAAAACTCTGGCCATACCTTGAAGAGAAAACTGGGTTGAATAGTGTATCAATGTCTTCACTTAACGCATGGTTAAATTATCACGTTCGAACGACAAGTCACATTTACTTGTGAATACTACTAAGACTGTTTCAGAACTAAAAACATGCACATATTAAATGTCATGTGAACTCCTATCAGTAAATCATGTCGTCTAATATTTGTTACCAAAACAGCATCTCTACTAGGAAGTCATCGATCATACTAGACAAGGTAGTTACTATGGATCTCCGCAGGTGATTGATTATCAGTCCCAAACGAATGTGGCATGGCGTGGACCGAAGTTCAGATCCCACAATTACAATAAACATTCAATCTTGAATCCACTGTTTTTTGCGTCCTCAGATTACAAGGCACACCATTTCTTCTCGAACTATCAGGTTGACTATAGAAATACAGGCCTCAACTACTCATACTAACTTCTTTTAACTATCAACCGTCAAACACCTTCCATAACAAATAAATGTTATACATTTTGAATGAAGTCCTGATTATATGAACAGATCTTTTGCTACTAATAAGCATTCAAAATCTCGACTATCGAGTACACTTATATCTACGAGACCAACTTGAGGAGAAACCCTAATCGCGGTGTCATTGATTTAAGTTAACAGGACAGTTGCTATATCTAAAGAAGCCACTGGACAATCCAACATACCTGAGCATCCTCTTCAAAGGGGTTATTGGACAAGTCTGTGTGATTGCAAAAGCTGCGGACACTTGTGAATGCTGTTCTAAGTAAATACAAAATTGAAATCTCAACATATTCGCCGGTTGGTCAGGAAAAGTTTCCACATGCACCTGAACACCGTTGTAATTTTCAAGCGGCTGCGTATCAGGTGAGTAAAGTGACATATCTGTCGACATGGCTGGATCGTTATTCCTCCTGACTTTCTTCGGGTCTGTACAGCCAGATCTGGAAACTTGCCAACGTTTTGTCTAGCAATTTGGTTTGGGTGGAAAGGTTGATGAGTGCTCATTTTCTTAAAATTTCCCAATTCAGACATTCATTTCCTGGATGTCAGCTGGCTGCGGGTTTGAACGGTTAGTTACTGTCCGTCTGACAGTCAGATACGTTGCCCTGTTATCTAATCTCAGCTCGGAAAACTTACTCCAGTGGCTCCCCCACAATGCGCTCGGCAGACATACTGAGCCAGTATAGCCCTATCATCGTCTTTCTTTCATACACTACCTATAAACGACCATTCAGTAGTCTGCTAGTAGAAAATATGTTTGCTGACGTGCCAATTAATTGTTTTCTTACTGAAAGCTGAAGAACTCCTCAAGTTCTTGATACAGTTAATGACTGAAACAAGCAACCGAGAGAAAAATCTACCGGAAAACTTGAAGTCATCGACTGCCAAACACCTCGTGACAACAGTTCATACCACTGACCCTAACGTTTCCTTCACTGTGTTTTAATTATGTAACACCAACCACAAACTATTGACGATCAGTGATGTTCTGCTGATCAGACAAAGACATCTGGTTTTATGTTCACAGATATCAGTACTACAACTTGTGAGATAACCTGGTAGTGTTGTTTTTAGGTTACCATCCCGTGGTATTACTTCGACTTAGTCGTTGTTACTGTACCTATTGATGTAGATGTTCGGTTTGGCTTTTCGTCCAGAGACTAACGATTTGAAACTGGTAAACTCTCCTACTAGACTCTAAATAATGAAGTAACTTGACTCTAACTGGTCATGCTCTTCCTTGCAGTCAGAATAAACAAAAAAGTCAAAATATGGCTATGCAACTATTTAGATGTAGATAACACTTTTGCCAAACCTGACTAACACCTCACATGTGTCTCTGTCAAGTTGTTTATTATCTGACGTTTTGTACTGATGGCAATCCCAAAACATTTTTTCCCATTTTACGGTTGGGTTTCACAACAATTTAATTATGCGCCTTCAGATGACTGACAGCTGTATTACGAAGCCTGTGAAATATGGTTTTGAATATTAGAATAACGTCTGAGCAATAGTTCAGTACCTAGTTCGAACCAGTAAAATTGATAGCCATCACTGTCCAAAGAAGGCCGTCTTTTTTCTCACAGTTTTATGTGTTGGAACTGGTCCAACAGATTAATACCCAGTCTGTGGTCACTATCGAAAACCAATCGGCAATGAAAAGCAAGGACTCAGCGCGTTGACCCTTGTGTATTAGTATCGACCCTGGAAAATAGAGTACAGAAAAAACACGTCAAGCTAGCAAGGCACGGAGCGAGTTGTGATTGTAGCCCCGGGACGGATATTACAAATGGAATAGCCTGACTAAAACAAAAGTAGGCAAATAGCCAAGATAATCAAAGATGTACAAGTGAATGCGACTATCAAAAATATTATTTATTGTAGTCGCTACATATGTCAATTGGTTAGATGAGGATTCACGATTTAGACAAATTATTATTCATTTGTCCAAACAAGGCTGTTTTTGATTTTGCTTCTTATTTATAAAGACGACTAACCGTTTCAATGATGCGTGCTCAAAACAGAAATTGATTTCCACTTTTCAAATTATTCTCATGAGTAGTTCAGACGTTAGAAATGTGAGCAGAAATGTCACGTTCACATGGTCGGTTAATTTACACATTTTCCCTTTAGGCAATTCTCAGGTTTTATATAAAACTACCTTATCGTCTGTCGTTAAAAAACGGACCATACGGTACGTTGTTGAATGATACTGCAATTTCATCTCTGCGAATTTGTAAAGTTACAATCAGGCGTTCTTAATGTTTAATGCAGTGTCGAATTTTGTTGAGTTGTTTAGCGTTAGAAATGAATTCTGTTTGTACAGCGGCCAAAAACACTTTGTCGTGGCCAGTCAAGGTCGTAGACGAGTATCACCTATTCAATGGCGTCGCCAGTTTTCAGTGTAATACGCTTCATACCATTTAATTTGTGACAGTATGTATATAATGTATATAACATGCTATTTTCTTCTGTCGTTCTGTTTTTCAGTGTGAAATATTCTGAGATATGAAGCGTTGGCAAACGTTTTCTTATAAATTCGGATGCCCAGTGGGAACCACACATTTAAGAAATGGGTAAATTTTCAAATGTCTTTCTTGTCCGTCAAACCGTCACTTAACTAAGACTTGAGGAAGTCTATTTGCTTGATTTTCGTTTCAAACGGACTTTCAAATAATGGCAAAATCAATTTCATCGAATCAGTCCAGGTTTTTTCCTAGCGGCGGACATTATTAACTGGAGTTTACAAATTCACTCGGGGATTCTCTTGAAATCTTTAAGCAAGCAGTTGCCGCATCCTTTGCCCGTGGTTGCTTGGTTTAAAGCATGTCCTCGTGAGGGGCGCTATGGTCCAAAGTGGAAAATGCTGGACTAATACCCATCTAACGTTACATGTTAAAACCATAATCCAAAACCATTTATCGCAACTAATTATTCATACGTGTTTTCTACTGTGCCTGTGTTCAGAAGACATTTTTTCCCACCGTGTACAAATTTAGCGGGGCCTACGGATAGTAGAAAGCCTTGTGAATTTTCGAAATATATGAGGAATGTTTCAAACGCTTAGGCAACGATCTATTGGTAGAAAACCCTAGCAAAATCAATGGCGCCACCATCACCCAACTTAGTCTAGTCAAGCTGTCTTGTATAAAACAGTGTAACACATGACGGGTGACTTTCTGTGTCCAATTATATTATGCGATGGGGATAGATGGATGTAACTTTAAACATACAAATGAGTTGTGTCGCATGCTGGGCTACTGGATCAACACTATTTACGGTTGCTTTTGGACGGCAGGCGCATTTACTGTTCGACTGACTACTTCGTTTCTATGTCCCACGACTTTGTATTGAGCAACTGAGACGTTTGAATTCAAAGCACATTTAAACAGCAGATGACAGTCGTTTTTGACAGATTGACTGAACCTCATCCAACCTGGAAACCGCTCCAATTCAGTCTCATTAAAGTTTGCAATGACACTTTGAATAGCTTGATAAAAAAAGATGAATCATCTAATGCAAGTTCTGTGGATTTTCAATTCAGTCGTTTAGTACCGAGACAACTTAATGTCTTTGAATATAGTGAATCTGGAGTCAGCAAGTTTTTAGTTTTATGTGAAACAGGAACAAGAACCATTCTGTAACCAGTTAGTGACTGTGACTGAAAATACGTCTAAAATACTGTAGCAAGAATTTGCTAATAAGATAACCTTAACACCTATATTTTCTGGCAGACGTTGATTAAAAAACTGACAATCATTTACCCCTAGTATAGTCCGTCTGACGTCTGACTCATTGACCGTCAGATCTTCAAAATACTTTCAAAATCACTCGTTTATTGATTGACGCGAATGCAAACATATTGCTGAGTGAACAAGTTGGACATGTTATTAATAAGTTGATCTGTGGAGTATATCAAAGCAGCTGCGAATAGTGTCCATAGCCAACGACCAATAACACACTGACTTTAAAAGAAATCAAACGAGACAAGACTGAGAGAAATTGACTCGCGTGAAAAAATTGACTAGAGAGGTTTGGCGACAAACACATTTAGCTAAATTGGGAGAACCGAACGAAGTACACGCGACCTTTAACCAGAATTCTCAGAGTTGAGAACTGACGTTATCGCTTAGAATAACGAGATTCAAATGTGTGTCAATTACGTACGAGTTGAACAGTGAAAACCTCTGTTTGCTGAACGATTTCTGAATACACACTGACAGCCGTCTTCTAAGCACCACTTCCATTTGGTCTTCTGGGTTCACTTATTCTAAATGAATTATGCAACCTGTTGTAATCCAGAATCTACCCTGTGCAACGAGCACTTCAGTAAATTCAATTAGTGAGTTTTGCTTCGGTTGACCATTATGATCGTTTTCTATTCAGCTGTGTTGAATTTCTACTCAAAGCTACTCATAGTAACTGAGATGTAATCAGTGTTAGTGTTTTTCGGGAAACAAATATCATAAGTCATTTGCTCACCGCTTAACTAACCTACACACTGGTCCAGATCTGCTATCATCACATTTGCGTTAAACGTATACTTACACATTTTGTTAAGTACACTTAAACTAAAATTCTTTATCATGATTATTGATTCCTGAGATTAACAAACCTGTATAACAATGGGATAGAAATTCATCTATGATTTCGGAAGATTTGAGGAATTCCCCAACGGTAAATAGTGAGCGAAATTGAAACATCAAACGTTCAAAACTACAAAACGAATAGAAATTGCCGATATTGCAAATCTGTTCAATTTCTAATAAGTCAGTATAAACATCGCAAACGGTTTGTCTTGTATGCACACGTTAAACATCAGCAACTGATTTTAATTATTTCAGCGTAGCGCAGTACACATTGGTTACAATCTGAGAATAGAACCCATAAAGCTTATATGAAATCAAACAAATGCCGCCTTACCCAATTAAAGTTTGTAGTCAATGACGTCGGTTCACTCTGGGTAATTATCACTCAACCATGTTTATTAGGCAGCGGTTAACGGTCATTCAACTACAATGGTTGCACCCTATAGTTCAATTCGGCCATAAAGTCCGTTCCGTATCCACATTTATACCGATTGGTTAGGTTAAATCTGATGAGCTATGATACGGTCCATTTGGCTGTGTTTAGGGGGACAGAGTTCATTGTATTCAACTACTGATTTACCAAAACAGGAATAAGGACAACCGTTGACTTCAAGAGCTGTCTAATTAACAAATAACGGTTGTTCTTTTTGGGACAGGAATGGTAAAATCTATTGTGTTGGAAATCGTAGTTCATGGAATATTTTGTACACTGGTCATGCTAAACATTCTGACTGTGAAGTTCCTTTTGCTGTAACGCGAACCACACAGATGTCACCTATTGACCATTTTCTTTGTGATGTGAATCTAACTCGCTTGTAGTAAACAGCCGCATGGTTTGACTAAAATCTGCTTGAAGATATATCACACGATTTCGGATATTTTTCTGCTCTCTCCAAACTTGCGGGGAGTTGGTTAGTTTCAACTTCTCAGTAAGAGTTTTCGGCTAGTTTTCTGTGTAAATAACAAGCTAAGTTATTCGTCTTCTACACGCATCTATAAGTGATATGTGCAGGTGAAGGGACAACAAGAAGGACTTTATTTGGAATTGAACAACTACCTTCACGGATCCCATATAGAGTGTCTTTCTTTACATGTCAGTCTATGGAAGTATGTGACGGAGGTGATTTTCACGCAGAAGAACGAATGATGGAAAGTTGTGTCAACAATTGTTTTCGCCTCAATAGTAAAGTCATTTAGTTGAAAACAAATCAGGTCATGCCAAAATCACACATGGAATCTAACAACGACTGGTCACTGCTACCGTCGCTAAAATATGTAATATATTGAACGTTAAAGATATCGTAATAAGAGTTGGTATTTGGCTTTTCAGTTGAAGGCAAGTGAATAATGTTTTATGCATCCTGAAAGCGGAATGATCAGCTGTTTTTGTACTAATATTTTGCGAACAAAAACGTTAACTCTATGAGTGTGGATTACATAACTGTAGCAAATCCATTCAATACCTTGAATATGCTTGAATTAATCATGAGAAGAAAAAACGTGTCATGCAAATTAGTTTTTGGAAACGATTTTGTTTGCTTCCCAAACTCATTTCGATTATTTGATACTTCAGTAATCGGTCACAGTCAATGCACTTTTTTAAATGGACTCTTAAGCTAGTTCCATTATTCGGTGATAAAATGATCAGGTTTTTGAAGAGGTTAAACTAAAAATGAAAAAACAAAAGCAGCTTTGTGAAACGGAAATATTTTAACGCGATCTAGTTGAGTTTGTCAAAATACATTTATGTAGTTTTAAAATGAGTACGAAATCTTCAACAGTTAAAGTGACAAAAAAACAATGTACAATTCAAGGTCAAGTTTATTACGACGTAGATTTTTCTAGCAGATTTACGAAACGCCAATAGAGCCAAGAAATGTGGTAAACAGTAGGTCCACTAGCAGGTACACACATGTTGACAGTTCGACTAATTAGGCATAGCAGGTTCATCAGAGCAGTTTATCAAGAGTAACATGCAGGATAGACAACCGCGACCCTCAGTGGACACTGCCGATAAGAAGAACGTCTACTTATCGTTGCTATTCAAAGGTGACTCAGCGGCAGAGTTGATCTCACGTCAAATCGGCAATGCTATCAACAAGACTTATTATGCCGCCAGCTCTGTTGTCACATTTCACTCAAAACGGGCGGTTCCATTGAATTTGAAAGATAACGTGCCTAATAATATTGCCTTTTTTTTATCTATTCATTTGACTGTTCCTGTGGTCCAGCACACATAAGTCGCACTACTTAGCGTTTATCTGAAAGAATCCGTGAACAATGCCCCGCTGGGCTTCACTCTGAGACGACAAAACGCATCAGTTCATCCATTTTGATTATAATCAACAAACAGACACGGAGATATCATTTCGTGCCGTCTATGGGGTCCCGGCCACCTTGTCGCGAAAATTCAAATGCCACATCCTGTCGATGGCCGAGGCGGTCGCAATCCGACTACGTCACCCGGATTCGTGTGTAAATTAACAATTGGTTCAAACCCTGAGGCTTTCTTCGCCAAACACGGCCGCTCAATTCGTAAAATAATTTGTTCCCGTCCCACTATCCCAGCTTGACTAACACTGACTAACCAGAACTAACTTCTTTTGTGTTGCTAACCACAGCGAAGTAGTGTTAATCTTTTAACCAATTACATTACCCCTTCATTAATCTTTGTTCAGTAACATTGTAACTCGTCACTTATTTTCATTTAATTGTACCAACCTAAGTGTATCGAATTTCGAAGCTACAGTTGTGTGAAAATCCGACCCAACCCAATTCCCCCAAAACGTTTATCCCTGTATATTTTACCGCCCCTGTTTCTGGCCGTTAATTGGCCTTGACCTGGATGTTTTTGCTTTATCGCGTCAATTGACAGTTGTGCGAATAGCCATTTGTCGCTTTTTGTACTTTGCTTGAGTGGTGCGTGCATCACTTTTTGGAGCACGACTCGTCCCTGTTGTTTTTGAACTTGTTGACTGCTCGAAAGAACTCTGTTGGGCATGAATGTCATATTGTGTGCTTGTAGTTCATCTTTAGCCTATTTTGCATTAAATTGTAATAATCTCCCGGAAACGATTCGTCGATCGAAACTGTTGAGGTTTTCTAATTATTAACTTTGATCATTTGTTCAATAGTACCGTGGCATTGTGAACCAATCTTGTTTTGACCATTTGAGATTGTTGGTTTATTGCTGCGCGTTGCTCAACGTCTTCCTGGAAGATCGTACACAAAGAGAAGAATATATCGAAAACAGTCTGTTCATTGAAACTTTGTTTTTCATGAAAGCTGCGGGGATTTTAAATTATCTGAAATTTAGAATTCACAAATGAAAGATGATGGTTCATGACATTAAAGAAAAAACATTCATAATAAGAAGTGGACATGCCAGTTTGCTGTCAAAAATATCTACATACTTTACACAAACAAGTATTCGGTCGTTATATAAATGAAGTAATGCGCAACTACCATAATTTTTTCGTATTAATTCCGGCTCAGTTCTGGAAGCGGTTTATCAAATAATAACATGAAGGCACGAATGTCTGCAGAAACCAGCAAGGAAACAATTTGTAACTTGCGCATATAATATATTATCGTTAAGCTGGTGAAACCTGCGATATGCTGTTTCATTTTGTGTCACTTTTTGCATTGTATGAATAAGTAGCACGGAAGCATGCTTAGAGTGTATGCATACTAGCACTGGACAATCAATCGCCATGGTGTCAATTCGATTTTGACCCGCCCCAAGTCTCGTCCCGTCCCGGAATATCAAATATTAATCCTATGTAGATAGGTCGATTAACAAGTGACGACCTGTCATCGCTTTTGTCAATGAACCCCGACATTGCTAGCAGCACACATTAGAACGGCGTCACATAGTGTACGGCTATCTGCCGTTCACTCTAGACTGTCTGTATTATAATAGGATTCATCACAGGTGAAACAATTGCCTTCGGTTTCAAGCTAATTCCCATGCTTCATGCTTTCGCTATCATGGTACGTCACAGTGGCGCATAGAACCAGAGAGCCTGCATCATCCATTGCACGTCATATTCTAATGACGCAACACCATTGTGATCGCACAACGGCATTTCGCGTTATCTACTCAACGTCCCACAGGCGAACACTGCGCTACGCTGAGGCTGTTGCAATCCGAAAGTTTAAACTCGTGTTGTGTGCTCAGCAACAACTGTTTGTAGGGTTGTCACTACCGTGGTAGTGACATTGATTGTGCACTCTGACAATATCCTTTCTTTGGTATCTTGTTCGTTTTCTAACTGATATATAAATGGTCTGTAGTATGCACTCGTAAAGATGTAGCGAAATTTGTCCGGACATAAATCGTGCAATATCAACCTACTGTCTTCTTTATTCAAATTCTTGACAGGAAAAGAATGTTTCAAGTTACGTATTAATCAAGATTTTATTGCATTTTGTTGTCGTTTAAGAGTACTGTCAGACTCAATGTAAGTAGAGAGAATCAAATATACTATGTTTATAGTGTTATAGAAGAGTGTACCAAATCCGGTTTGCTATTCGCTTTCGCCTATTGAGACCAGACAAAAGTAACCAAATATTTCATTACTATTATGATTTCTTTGCCACTTCGAGTCAACATTTGTATTCATGATTATTTTAGTTCTTCCTCCATATTAGTTGAAAATGACCAAACTTGACTAAGTATACTGGACTAGTTTTGACTAACACACACAATGTCTGAACAGGATAGTTTGATGGAAGGTTAGCTTGCCAAAAGGTAAGTAGGGATAATAAGTTCCTAAACGCGGCGGTCTAGAACAGAATTTACACAGTTATCTATATATGCTGATATATCAAAGGCAGTTCATAATATGTAGATTAGAGTAATCTAGCGAAACTATCCCAGTACGATTCTGAAAAACTCAGAGATTAAACGAACGCAGTCTTGCAGCTAAGCTGGTTTTGAAAAGAAACGTTTATAAAACCAATTTTGTTCTTAGTGTTCCTTTCCGCAGAATAGATACAACACCATTCTGCAAACTCACCGTAGCGATCGATATTAACTCAGTATGATAAAGAACAGTATACATCAATGCCAACTTGATTTGTTTCATTTGGTTTAGCTATGAAGACTTATTTACATGGGTAATATAAAAAGTCGACATACATAAACAACAGATTCATTCCTGGTACGGATGCAAGGCAGAAGAGGTGTTTTGTGTTCTGATTTCACTCGGTATTTTGAGCCAATATTATAGATGAATGAAAATAAATTCTCATAGCATCTTTATAAAACATGTGAACCGCAGTAATTATGTCTCATTTACACAATACGTTAGCTGTAACGGAGCAGCTGCGTTGATCGATTGATCCGACTCAATCGGAACGTTTCGTTAAACGTAATAGGTTAGATGAGCCGGACTTAGCTAATTAATGATTCTTACACTGTCATACATTAAGAGTTGCTTATCAAGATTATTATGGGGTTAAACTATTGTTAAAAGGAAGGGTTTGTATAATGTCAAAAGTTATGATGAAAAACAATACGCATTATTCCCCGTCTTACTATATTGTTAACAGTACTATATTATATTACATCAGTGGATTATACTGACCTTAGTTAAAAAAGCTTTGCAGATGAAAGAAACTGTTTTTTATCTAACAGAACATGCGATAGATTGGGGGAAGATTATACGAGATTGTCGTTTTTCAGGTGTACTTAACATTTACTGGTTTCCTGAAAAGATAAGGAAGCACGGTAGGTCGTATTATTCTCTAGCACTCTATGTTTTATGTAAATATTGACACTACACTAAACTTGCTAACTCAGCTCAACGTTTATCTCAATTTAACTCACCCAGACCTTCGTGGTGTTTACTGTGTTTTGTTCAGTAGTATTTACAGAAACAAACGCTAATTAACCTGGTTGAGAAAATTGTTCTACAAAATGAAGATTATTTTGATAATATTTCAACAGAATAGGTTGAAACTATTAGCGGCGCCTGCTTATTTGCTAGCGTGTAGTCGGTGAGATTACATTGTTTTTCCTAACTTGTACAGTTATTTCTACTCATAGTTAAAAACTGTCTTCTATGTAAAGTTTACTACTGTCTGCATGGCGACCATGTCCACTCAAACAGAACAGACCGATTGTTAGTTCTGATGGTGTAGACCACTTAACACAGATTAAGTACCATTACGGTTAATATTGGAAATGTCGCAAGTTTTCCGTAGTGTTCTGATTGCAAAACCAGAAAAAGCACGGTTTGTTGGCATAAATTGGTTCGTATTAATGTAACTTAAGCCCATTCTCTGCAAACGTTCAATGTAAATGATTTAAACACGGAAACATCTGAACCACAAGACGAATGGCAAACAACATAGCTCAACTGCTGTACAAATAATACTCGAAGTAATAAATATTTATTTTTTTACACACTAAACAAAGTGGTCACATCGAATTGTAAATGCTTTTGCGTGTCGTGTTGTGCGTCTGATTTGGGGTACACATACAGTACCAAATTTGTCCCTTTGGTCAACCGCGTGTTAGACTGTTTCACCTACCGACTGTCATACTGTCTAGTTGTGTAACAGGACGGTATACCCAAACCGGGGTGGTGATCTATCATCTAGGTTTAAAGCTAGTGTGCAGTACTGTTGGTATAATGTGCTGCGCATCAGCAATTATATTCATAAATTAAACTCGCTTTGAAGAACCGAAACATTTGTTCGTCCGACAGACGTTTCAGAGAATCAATGTGTTTATTGATTCGATGACACCCGTGATGACTTGATATGATTCTGAACTGGTGTTGGATAGCGACCAGTTTTACGTTAAACCGTGTCTTTTTAAGACGTTTCACTGTATGAACTTTAGACAGTTACCCTTGAAACTTTCCAAGCTTCACGTGTATCTCCGTCAGATCCACCTATGTCAATAGGACGGAAAACTCTGGAATAAAGGACCCACACGTTGGAATCAAATCAATCAAATCGTTTATCGTCTTTAGGATAGTGCTCTTTGATTAGACGGTGGTTCACTTAGACCTCTAGCTCCCTTGAAGTAGATAATTTAGTTCCTACACAGCATTAGAAGAAACATTTTCAAAGTTATTCGGGAAGAAACCATCCGTTTGCTTACATCAATCAAGATTTTGACAAGCAATTGCCTCCCTCATCCACACACTTCATTATTAGACGACGTAGACTAGCCCACGGCCAGTACGACGTTTCGAAACATAACTACCTGCAGTAGAAAATGAGGACACTTTGCACCCAGTATACTCCTGTAAAAACTCAGTGCGTACCAGCAGACTGAATGTGTTTTATCAAATTTCACAAGTCCATCAAAGCCTCAGACTAAACATTCATCAGGAAGTACGCATAGAAGTTTGAAACGAAATGACAAGATTACCTAGTACGTGAGGTGCATTTGGCTAACCCGGTATTAACCAGGTCACTGCCGTGTTTGCAATACAGGAACTTATGTTTATTTCTTTGTTAGTCATAAACATAAATATTTTTAACAATTTTCGTAATTTTAATTAATGGTTGTGCTATAGTTGTAACAGTCGGCGTTGCTTTCATTTAAACGTTTCATGTCTTCGGTTTCAAAATATCTGAAACAGTACATGTTCATTATGGTTAGTAAATCCTTCAGAGTTTCAAAATTGAATTATCATCAATTTCCTTAGAGGTTTCTCTACTTTTTCTGATAGAAGTCGACTAACCACTTATCTTTGATCCCTAAATTAACAGGTATCCAGAAGTGATTGGGATAGGTTTCCTGCTCGTGGTTGTTTTCAGTAATCATCAATGAGGCAGTGAACAACTGTTCCAACCATGTTGGACTACATAAGCTGTATGCTAATCAATATACTAATCAATACTCGCCGTCCGGTCCTGTGTGTGCATAAACTGTTGACTCATGCATTGGGTCTGCCCTGGAACTGATAACAGTCCTCTGTTTTGTGTAAACCCAAACGTTGATTGTTCCTATTGTTGTTGTTATCCGCATGTCCTATATATACCAATGTTTTACGTTCGTGACTGAAGAGAGTAAACGAAATGTTAACATCTCGTGACGTATGTCTTCTATCGTTACTGGTGAACTGGATCAAAGTAACGTAGTGTTTTACTTTTAATTTGTCTGGTTTCTGTTACACGAGATACTTATGTAGGAATTAATTTGCGAATCGTAATAATCCGATTAATCAAATCTGGCAACAGATTCGTTAATTCCGTTGAGCTAACTTCGGTTTGTGAAAGCGTTCACTCAAGTACCCTCACGTATGCACCTACATATCAATTGGGAGCTGAGCGTGCAATCATTTCGGTGCGAACTGAGGTCAAAAAACATGTTACCTGATTGATGCAGGTATATACAAACGAAGTTTGTACGAGAAAAGAGAGACGAGTTACCAGTGTTTTCGGACAGGAACACTCATCAGACTGAAAATATTTCGAATGACGAACCCTATTACCTAGTAGATCTGGACAAAACTGTACAGAAGCAATTGATGTCGTTCGATCAGTATTAGCCAGACGTGCAGAATACATGCAAATAAAGTCGAAATAGCACTCTACTCTGACCGAGTTGAATGTGTCACCCTAATCTGATCACCAGCTTACTACTCACCTTCTTACCCTCCAGTCTTGTGGTGAAAGATTTCTTTTTCCGAACATTTCTCCAACTGAACTTGATCGTTAGTAACGAGAAACTAATTATTTACGTGATGAAACTTTTCGGTAATACATGTGTCTCTACCTGAACGATGATGAAATTAAGAGACAAAATTATTCAAAAGGGTAATAGAATAAAAATTAATGCATTATTGAAACAGTCGTATGTCAAGCAGATAAAAACCGAATTAATATCTGAGAGTTGGGATGACACAATATCAAATGTTCGGTAATTATGTCTATTGCCGTTTTCCGATAAATGACAGAATATAAAAGATTTTTTGATGATACCTTCCAAAATGGAGCGCGAAGATCAAGGTTCGCTTGTGTCATAACTCGTCACTTATGCACATAGATTTCGCTACAGGGCTTGGAATGTCGGCTAAGTGTAAACAGTTGCACCATTAGTTCATAGTTGATGTGACCGAATTATCAGAGCAAAATATATAGATATAACTGACTGTGTTACGAACATAATGAGCAATGCAAATGATCATGGTCTTAACAGTGTTGCATGGCCTTTCAGTTGCAACTACATGCTAATATTCATATGCTCTAAATGGGAACTGAAGTGACCTTATTTCAAGAAAAACTTGTCATAGTTGGTAATCGTCACTTGGTTTTGCGTGCTTCCCATTGAATTACAATGACTGACGTTTATTTTAGGAAGCCGTAGCATGACCTCATTTGCACTCCTAGGGTTTGCTGTTTCCATACTTCTCACCTATTCTCTAAGATGAATGCCACCGTGGTGAAAATCGGAAGTAAACTTCAGTGTAGAATCAATCCTAGGTTTTTGACCTGTGAATGCTTTAAGGAAACTGCCATTTGCTTTTCGTAATGAATATTATTTCACGGTGCTTATTCATTCTAGTACAAGCTGATATTTTTGTTGAAAAATTATACCTATGTATATAGCTTGAACTATGAAACGGCACACCCTATATGGCATTGTGAACTAAGTTCATTTGATGATCTTAAAATGGACCTGTATTCATTTCATTAGTTCTAAGTTCAGAGAACAGCTTTATCTAATTCACGCGGTAATCTATTGAAACGTGATAAAAAGTATGACGCTCCGGCTAAAAGGAAAAAAACATCCATCAAGTAATCATACAGGATATAACGCTATGTATTAGGCGCCTTTATTAAAAAAACGCGGACTTTATGAATTGTATGGAAAACTTCTTCAAGGTTTAACATAAGCTTAATGTCCCCAGATAAAAAAAAACATAAAATCGCTCTAATTGGGCCGAGAGTGGACGTGCCTATGTTATGATTTTGTGATTTCGTAAGCCACATTCATCAACCGACCTGGAACGTTAAACTATGGTCTACATTCGACTAAAGAACCTAGTCTAGTGTTTACTATGAAGTAATTTTTTCTCTAACTCAAGTAAAATCAATGTTCAACAGACGATTTTCGCTAGTTGTTAGCGGTTTCCTCCTACTGGGGAACATAATGAAACAACAAGCATTATGAAGCTGCTACTATTTGAATACAGAACTATGAAATTTGAACCACAACTTTTCTATTAAATGTGTGTTAATTCAAACAATACAATGGTTATCGTTCTGCCATGCTAGTCAGAAGTTCCTGGCTTCCAGTAATATTAATTTGTCTCTTGTTTCGGGTCTTGGCAGACTAATAATATCTTAAACAGAGTGTAACCACGTCGCTAAACACTAAAAATTGCTGTACAGTAAAACGCTTACGTTAATTCTTTACTTCAAACCCTCTTACTTACTCCATCTGTGAGAGTTCTTATGGTTAACCCCAAAGTATGATTCTTCATCAGTGCGTGGTTTTTGTATAATCAATAAAATAAACCTGGAATATAATTCACTTTCAAAGTATACTTCCACAAACGAGTCTTCCGACGTTAAGAACAGGCAGGATTGAACCATTACTAGTATTAGTGAACTCATACTTATTCTGGAGATTCTTAGGAACTGTGGATTTCTCATGTGCTCCGTTATATCCACATTGGACGGGATTCGTGGAAATCGAGTGTTTTTCTTGAAAGATAAACCATATCAATAAACAATTACTATTGGTCTATTCTGAATAGATTTATAACCGAATTCAACCAAGTCTTTGTCCAATTGTATGGAGAGCATGGAGGTAGGAGAAGATATACTTTTCCACTCTTTTGTTGTTTATGGAGATTTTTTCTTCACACGTTGCATCATTATTTAACATATGGGCTTTGCTGATCCTCTCAACTTAATTGAATTTCGGCGAATCGTTTTGACAAATACAAAGCATGCATGTGACTGCAAATATTATCACCTTACCCATCCATTTGGTAAACCTGAAGAACATAAGGTTGAAATTATTCGTCAAAATAACAATGTAAAAGGTTACTAATAAATAGTTTAACAGATTTACGATTTTAGATGAGACCCGATTGTGAAAAGTCAGGGCTTCGGCTGGATTCGAACCAGTGACAGTAACACCATGCATAAATGCCGCAAGCGTTCTACCAGCTGAGCTGCAAACTCAACCCGGGAGCTAGGAAGATTATCCGATTATTACAAAAATGCAAATAGTCAGGGTCTGCGATCTTACAAGAGAGCCTTGAGCAACGTGCAGCGATCAACCAACGATCTTAATTAATCGAAACAAAACTGGATCACAATATCGCGTTACTATTGAAAAAGTTGCTGAAATGATCAAATAGACAACCATAAAGGTTTCTATCGACAAATCGTTTCCGTAAAATGAATTACAAGTTGATGCCGAACAAGTTAAAGATGAACTATAATATGACACTCATATCCGACAGAATTTTGACGAGCAGTCACAACGTTAAAACACAATGGAAACCAGTCAACCTTCAAAAAGGTGATGCACGCACCACTAAACCAAAGTACGATGATAGGCAACTGGACATTCGTACAACTATCAAATTGATGCGACGAAACAAAACACTTGGATAAAGGTCCAATTAACGGTCAGAAAGGGAGAGATAGAATGTGCTGATGTAAACGCTTGACCGGGATTGGGTTGGGTGGAATTTTTACATGACTGAAGGTAAGAAATCGTTGAACAGTCGTCGCCAGATTTTTAAGACTGAGGGCGCTTTGTTGGTTAGCGGATCGCTGTAAAATTGGTAGGTATAGTTGGATTCTTTTGGTTAATTACGACAATTGCGGTCAATCAGCTTCATATTGTGAGCAGTGAAACGTCGAAAATATGATCTTGCCGCCATTCCGCAAAATATTTCAAAGTGGTTGTAATATATGGTAAACTTCCAAAGCGAGTAGATCACAGACAGTACGAAATGTCGAAGGAGTCATCAATGAGTTAATTGTGCTTAACATTTGAGAAAAGACTGTTAAAAGTCCATGGTGAGAATCACCAACCAAACTGAGAGAACAGATCGAGAGTATACAGGACGATTTGAACTGAAGTTCCGCTTTATGAACATAACCGTTCAAATGGTAATAGAATGTGCAAATTGAGCAACAAAGGTATTTTTTGTTGAACCAAGTTACTAACGATGGGTTTCAGAGGAACAGAGTACGTTGACACATACCTAACAAAGACTGTGTATTTAACGCAGGAATCGTAATGTGTACTCAACCCTCCAACATTTTGCACATGTTTCGGCACGTTAGGATATGATACCTTTGATGGCGAGTATATTCGGGACCATTCACAGACGGCACGTTATTTTACAGTGATTCTATCCAGACCAGATAAACTTCAGATTTTGATGAGGCGTCACCAAAGCATGGAAACCCTATTTTGAAAGATATGAGATATTGAAAAATGTATATCCCTAAAGCAGTCCAGAATTTTGTGTTTATATTTGTACTCTGATGTCTTCAAACGTGCACTTAATAAAATAACTGATCACCGGTCGTAAAATATTAGAACACAGTGTCAGGCAAAAGTATAGCTTACTGATGAGTAGTAGGGGATTTGGTTAATTTCAAGTTGAACATCACCCACAATTGATCGCAGCTGTCGCATTCCCATAGACTTTTCAGTTGACCCCTTTCGAAAAAATGCATTAAACTCGAGTTTCGCTCTCATTAGAGCTCGTCAGTAGTGCATATCATCGCCACTGCCGGGAGTTGAACCACGGACACGCTCTTCATAAGGAAACCGTGTTTACCACTGCGCCATTGACCTCACGTTAGGCACGACCGAAGTATCGTATGTGAACATTCAACCACTTTCACTTGTGAGTAACAATCAGGTTTAATGAGATCGGAGATTTCGACCTGTCTAGGAAGTCCTAATTGCGGGGTTATCGATTGGATTTAACAGAAGGTAACTGTGTCTCCTATCGAGACGATCGGGCAACCTGATCATTACTCACAAGCGAAAGTGGTTGAGCGTTCACATACGATAATTTAGTCATACTCAATGTGAAGTCAATGGCGCAGTGATCGACAAGGTTGCCTCATGAACAGCGTGTCCGTGGTTCAAGTCCCGGCGGTGGCGATGATATGCACTACTGACGAGCTCTAATGAGAGCGAAACTCGAGTCTAGTGCT
>JTDE01000530.1:71150-97936 GCA_014338405.1 Paragonimus skrjabini miyazakii | reverse complement strand
TCTAGTGCTTCTTTTCGAAAGGGGCCGACCGGAAAATCTATGGGAATGCAACAGCTGCAATCAATTATGGGCGATGTTCAACTTGAAAAGTATAGCCGACCACTGTCTGCGAACTATGCAGTCACGAAATGTTGAAATATTATTACGAGAGCATGCCAAAAGTAACGAGTCAACTGGAAGATTTCAGTTGAGAATACGTGAGTAAAATCATAAGCAAATTCATTTACGGTCAAAATAAGTTGAAAGACTTGCACGCAAACAAGTGTTTCCTTTAGACAGAATTCGTAAAGCTTAATCTAAACAGTTTACTTCATTTTATCTACGGATGCTAGTAGTAAGCCCAGTAAGGTGGCGCTGAGCAGTACAGTTTTGTTGGGTCACTTTAGTCTCAAAATGGCACTCACGACAAACGGTTTAACTTACATTAGGTTTTCCACGCGTCGATTGTTAACAGACTTCATTCGTATGTTTGACAATAAAATCGTTCAGATTGATCCACAGTCATTTTCAACTCACATTCTAATCATCCGAGTACAGTGCAACCTCACGTTCATAACATTGCCCATTTTTCAGTCATGTTCATCGTCTAGTATGTACTGGGCCATCAGAGCAAGCACAAACTGTAAAATTTGTTTCGAGTTATGATGTTCCGCTTTCAGAATATTTTGCTTAGGCCATATACGGCATGATGTTAGCAAATGGTACTAGGTGACTTACAAATTCCTAAGTGGTACGTGTGGATCATGGAGGCTACAAATGCTAGGAAAACAGCTGGATTTTGTTATAAGTATCATAACCCTTAAAAACCAGCATACAAGGGACTTTGATTTATTTTATACAGCTCGTGACTTAGAACAGCAGTTCATGTCCTGTCAGCATAATTACAGGGGTGAACCCAACATTAAATACCTCACAGCTAGAGGTGGAGTCAAACTGACTTCAGGGGATTTCGGGTGGGAGAGTTCACCTTGATAGAGCCGGGTTGCCGGAGGAGGTCTGCTCACCAAATGCTGTAGGACCGTCCGTGAGCTTTGTCTGGTGGATCTATGTCACACACTTTTCAATTCGCGCAGTGTATTTCGCAGTCTTGTGAAATTGTTATCGTACCGTGAAATTTCATTTCATGGAAAGCTGCACAGGATGAGACATGAAAATCGGGTCGGTTTTACGAGAACCATCTCCATCTGCTATGACTGATTATAAAGTTCACACCCAATGTTTCTCATCTGACCGCCGACCAACACTGAGCGTATGTTCTGGTGTACGCTTCAGATGCCAGTCCGATGACGTGTTCCGCGATCGGTTTGAGATTGTTGGGTTAAGTTTACACGACCGGTTAAAGTCTACAGACGATACGGTCAAGGAAACGCGACCCACGGAAATTCACGTGCACACCCAGGGACATGATCTACGTCGGTTCATTACGATTAAGCCGGTTTGACACCAATTATCAGCTTATGGCACACAGAAGTAGGGGGAGCAAATGCCTCCGATTAGTAGTCTTGCGTATTGGATCAGCCAGCAGGACGGGACGGAACCATCGGCATTGAATATTGGCTCAGACATGTTTTAGCAGCGGAAATATCCGAACAAGCTGAAGGACCAAGCAACTGACGACCGGCAGCACTAATTCCTACTGGACTAAGAGTATATATACTTTCACCCATTAATTAGTCAAATGCTTTAAAAATATCTACCCAAAACTCGACAGAAATTAGTCATCTGAAATTGAAAGACTTGACAGACAAGTCGGATTAGCACGACAAAAGAATTTTTAGTTTTTCCAGTGCTAGCGAATCTGGTGTATCTGACGGTGGACAGAACAAATACCGTAACGAGTCTTCCTTTCATCAATCCGGATAACGGACTGAACGAATGAATAAACAAACATTTTACCATTTGTCTTGTTGTTCGTTTCCTCCTAGAGTGAATGCAATTGGTTGGACAGCGCATTTGCAACCGATGGCAAATCGCGATTATTCTCCTGTTAGTCAACGTAGGCACCTGCGTTTTATACCAAGATGCCTGTATACAACTGAATACAACTTTAACATTTTGGTACAATAAAAATTAAACATCACACATTCTTCTGTAGTCAAGTAAGCCGCAGTGCTAGTAAGTGCTCAAAGTTGCATATACCAAACAATACAGCTGAACACTGCTCACGAGTAGTGTAGTGTGATCGTTCATTTGCATCATATCAACACGTTAAAAGTTACTTCAGCCATCTTCTAGAAATGCAACTTCATCAGTAAACTTGAGTGGGTTGAGTTGAAGACAATTTAACACCCATTGCCTGCGAGCTGTTATGGCAATTTATGTGCCAAATCTGGGATTTCAATTTACAGTGGAAACAACGTTACTCTTCAGTTTCTGTATGGTGAACTGTGAGCAAATAGTTTTTATACAAACCACTTATTTTGGCCGCAGTGCTTGCCTTGTTGGGATGGTACTGTTAGTTTTAAGATCGTAGTAGATCTGTCATAGATATATTTCAGGAGTTGCAATATTTCAAGCCCACCAGTATATTTATAAAGCACAAACGAATATTTCCTCCAATAATTTGCTCTATGTCTCTAATACTCTATATATTCTATACCCTTAATACAACAGACTAATAATTTCGTGTACGGGACATAAACTTCGTGTTATTTTCGTCTTACAAAAAAATGATGTCACTTTCTGAGACCTTTACTTCAAACAGAAACCTTATTATAAAGTTTCAGTTTCAAATGGGTTTCTTACAAAAGAGCGGCTTTGAGATAACGTTGCGTTGATTCACCTGAAGTTTTTGTTAGATTATGGACATAGCTTCTCATATTTGTGAACTGTCAAGTAAAATACTTCATCTTATTCCTGCGGAAATAGGTAATATTTTAGATGATGACAGCTATTATCTGTCTTCGTTTATTATGATCTTATTACTCAGGTTAGTGGTACTTTCGCTGTCGGTTGTCTGACCGTATTAATTATACAAGTTTAACTGTTGGGGACTGTAACGATAGTGAGCTTGTGGAAATTCACGTAGTGACGAGTAATGAACTTACGATCCCTCAACAAAAATGCGAAGGTTATTTTGTACACAAATTGATACATCAAGTGTGTAGATGTTCAAAGCATAAAAATGACCAGATTGGTAAAGAGATTATATAATGAGAGTGATCGATATATCGACTGATTTGTGACAAACTCGAGATAAGATGGTAGGCGTGATAGGCTAAACAAACAGCAGCCGATTAAAGTAAGTAGGAATAAGTTGGTTGAAAATCATAACTTTTATCACCCGTCTTATCCCTCGTCAACAGCAGTGTAGAAGTTGAGAATAAAATCGTTTTATGTTATAGTAGTTTCCTTTTTATGGAACTATCTCAGTCCTTACTTAATAATGTATACATGTATATTTCGTTTTGTTGATTACCAAATAGCCGCGAGTTTGTATTGGAGTTGAGACAACTGACTTAAGAAGGAGAACACGCATAATAGTGCAGGAAATGGTTCGGAGATTGATTTTAAGCAAGCGAACCATGTCAGACGAAAGTTCATATGGAACATTTTCTCGCACTGTAACTGAGGCAGAAAGATAAAGCCTACCAATGCCTTACGGTAAACTTTGCTAAAACTGACCTAGTGTAGACAAAAGTGTGAAAAGCTTCCACTGCACATTCAAGAAAACGATTGATGAACCTTTTCGCCAGGCGATGGAGCACATTTACATCGTTAAATCGACTCATGAGGTTATTTGGAAAAAGATCAAACATTGAACATACAATGAGGATTCTTGATTCTGATGAAAGTCAGCTGAATCCAAAACGATCATGTTATAGTATAGTCGAATTAAAACTCACATTTGTTGAAAAGACCCTGCTAATTCTGAGGACATGGCAAGTTACACTTGTCGGCAGTCGTGAAGTACTTACGGTTACCTGTTGGGAAACACTACCTGAATTTGCTCAGAGTTGTTGCTCTCAGGAAAATTTCCAGCTAACTACTTTCCAAATGGAGTCACCAGGTGTGAGTCCCACTCTTGGTGTTATTCGTCAGTTCTGCCTATCTCTGCTACATTTGGAACTTATATATGTTTCAGCCTCACATGTACGAAATATTTTGGCCACTGCGACAATGTTTACTAATGGCACGACCAAATTGACAATTAAAGTATCGTTCGCTAATGTTTTCACAATATCATTGATGAGCACTTTCCCATTCGTTCTGCTGCAGAATCAAAGTGATAACTAACCTCACCGAGATTTTCTGGACTGCATAAGGTTCCAGCGTAGTTTCAAGGATTTGAAACAGAATATGATCTACAGTTAACCCGAAATGCATGGCCAGTTGCTTTAAAATTTTTGCTACCAATCAAGCATTCAATAATTTGCAAGGGATATCAATCACGCTTCTTAACCTTGGAGCTAAACGACCGGGCGCTTAATATTCGAAGAGTTGAGGAAAAAAATGAACTCGCAATAAATTCTGTAAATTATTTACTGCCTATAGTAAAGGTCGAAACAGAATGATCAACGAATTTCACATTGACATTTATTTTAGTGTCCATATTCAACCACTGCTCAGATTTCGAATGGAATTCTACCTAGCAGTCTATTTGTTAGCAAAGTCATCCTCGCAACAGGAGTAGAAAAAACATATTTTATTCCCTTAGTGTCATTATTTGTCTACATTAGTCTCGAATGCAAATTTCACTGCGCATTTTCTTGATTAAACGACATTTTTTCAGTTAAACGGTCCAAGCGTATTTAGACTTATGAGTCGGATCTTGGGGTCCGTCTGTTCATTCGTAGTTAAAACGTTAGGATTTATAAACGTGACTTGTCGCATTCATGTGAAGGATCGAAAAGGCAATATTAACATTTGTATTTTGGCTACATTTTCATGGTTATGCACCAAAAACCAAGTAAGTCACCTTTATTTTCTGTGCTGCATACGTCAGTCAAATGAATAGCTCCTTGTGCGGTAGTTTGTTGAGATTAGCTGTCTTTGATTTGATGTGATCTAATTGAACCTTAGTAAATGAAGCTCTAAAATCGTAATTTTCTGGCTCCATTGCAGACTCCACGACAACTTTATACTGAACTCGAAATTCATCAGCATGACCAATTAGAGACAAATTCTTACTCCGTATCACCAAGGATTTCTGCAGTAGTGCTAGCTACCAACTTTCTGGAGCAATTCGAAAGTGGCCTTGATCCATTGACCTTGTCCAATGTTTTTGTTGCAAGAAGAATTTCAATCAAGTCACTAAACATTCTTAGTATCCACTGTTCTATTCATCGGCTGTCTCATTAAACAGGACAAACTATTTTTAAGATAGTTACCTGGTGACTTGACGTCAACTGCACGCCCTCTCGCTAATCAACGTTATGGGACTGACCTCTTGTTTTAATAAATACATATTGTTCAGCACTGAAAAATGTCAGAGTGGTGATGAATTCATTGAAAATGTCAATTTCTCGCCTTAGTTTCCGTCAGTAAATAGATATATTTACTAAAATTGTGTTGACTATTAATTGCATGACGTAACCATATGAAGCAGCCCCCAACATTGCCGGAGCCTACTGGAACATGAAGTGATCTAGTGAAGTTGCCAAGTAACGCATGTACATTGGACGGAGATCTTCGAACGATTGGTTGATCATCAGAAGATGCGTCGCGATTGACGGAACATTTTAATTACGATTCTACTTCACGGACACAGATAAAGCATTCCAAAGGTTTGCAATTAATGAGCATTAGGAAATGATGTACATCAATGACTGTCTGTACAGAGCCTACCAGGAAAAGTGAAAAGCAGCTGCCACTGGTATGTGTGAATCCAACTAAAGAACAAACAGTATAGTCCGAATAAGCCTGATTAAGGTAGTTGACCAGAGTGTTCACGTAAACTGGAAGCGAAACAAAGATGGTGTCATGCAGAATATATGAGCTAATCTTCAAAATGTGTTCGACAACGTGATTGTGTATTTGGTGGTAATGTAGTTAACTTTTTACTTACGGGGGTGCTTTGTCAGACTCTGGCAGTAGGCACGATATCTAACCATCCTCGGAAAGCTACTGAAGACTAAATACCAGATTTTGATTTGGTATTCTAATCGCTAATTCCATTGTCACCAGTGCCACTGAAAACAGATTTACCCACAGGACAAGTTAACTTATGCCAACATTCAATAGTATGTCAACTTCTGAGTAGTCAGTGGATTCGGATTAACTGACACTCAAATTGTAGTTTAATATTGAAAACTGAAGCATGTAGATCATAACAAATATCCTCTGTAATTTCAGAAAATATTACCGTTTCAATCACAACTGTTATCTGACAAACCTAACCTTTATAAAGAAATTCTTCCCGAACTATGTAACGTTTTTGTTCCTCATTATTCCGGAGATGTCTAACTTGTCCTCGTATTATGACAGAAAAGCAGTTTGTTATAACTGGCTCCAAAGACGCTAGTTAAATTTTAAAAATACTAGTATGTAAAAAGTTGTCTTTTGGACTGTTTTGAAACATTCATTACGCTGAGTAATAAGTGTTGGCTAAATTTTCTTGATTCTTACAAAGTATACTTTGTATGTGATATGTAATCATGTGAATATTTTGCCGGTCTTCATCAAGTTTGGCGATTTAAATCTGTTTATCCAGGACGATATCATGCAGCTGCACCATCTTGCAGATCGTTTTATCTTCGCGCCGTCTTTAATTTCACTTGTCCACAGGAAGAATCTGGAACAACCCTCATCGTTTTTCATTTCAACTGCGTTATGACCGTGGAGTAGAAGTTCTCTCAATAGTCAGCTACATGAAACTCAAATAATCAGTTGCAACATTACAGCTATTCAGCTTTCTTACGGTTGATCGCCTGGAAGAAGCTGTGAAATAGTAATTGGGGAACAAATCGTGAGTGAATACTTTTTTAATAATTCGGTTCTTAAAAAATGGACAACGATGCAACTGTTGATACACCTCTGAGTCCTTTTGTATGCGTCAGCGTTGCAATGTATTTCAGTTCTATCTCAATAAGGTCATCCAAAATTTTTCTCAGTTTTCAGTATTAGGCTTGTTTAAACAGATTATGCTAACTATCGTTTAAGCTTTACCCTTCATCAGTCGCCAAGCAAAACGGGTAGTATTCTTACCGAGATGTTTGCGTAAAGCTGCGTTCATTCTTTGCCAGCTTTGCGATTTCATCGTTTCTCCCCTTTCGTGCTTATTGCTCATACCTGTTTCACATGTTCATTTTCTCATGCACAAGCAACAAGCAGCGTGTAAACATACAGAGAAAATGTCTCTATGCATCAGGGTAAAAGGTAGTGCTAACAACCGAAAGTTAAATTAAAACATTAAACAATGTACGATTGGTCGGCTGTGATACAGTCACAGCAAGCCCAAATTTGTAGAAAAAATTCTTTTCGACAGCCCACTTCTGGTGTTTCACATATCAGAAACTGTATATAATATCGGTTGGTCGATAGAGTTCAAGGTCAATGAACACATGAGTAACGATAATTTCCAAAACAGTTCAACAGTAATAGCTCGCACTAATAAAAATGGTTAAGGTTGTAACTACAATAACTAGTTGACAAGCCGACT
The DNA here is from genome assembly GCA_014338405.1 of Paragonimus skrjabini miyazakii. Classification (NCBI taxonomy): domain Eukaryota; kingdom Metazoa; phylum Platyhelminthes; class Trematoda; order Plagiorchiida; family Troglotrematidae; genus Paragonimus; species Paragonimus skrjabini miyazakii. The sequence continues at coordinate 90,336 of JTDE01000530.1, read as the reverse complement.
CCTGCCAGTCTTGATGGCAGTGAAGCCTCCATTCGACTGAAAGACATCAACCAACCTAGTTCGGTTGAACGGCGAAGGCTTTTATATCCAGTGACCACGTCACTGCCGGACCGTCTTGTTATTTTTCCCTCTAATTATCACCAGCCATGTTGGACAGTGTACGGTACTGTAGACGCATCGTCGACCAACGAAAACTGTACACTTCCACCAACTTGATTATCAGTCGTTTGTACGTTTCCCACCTGCACGCTGATGAACTACCGCCTTGCTAACGCAGTCAGCCCATCTCATACAGACTAACGGTCGGATACGACGGTGGTCGAATACCGATACTAAATGCATCCTCAGAACGATTGAGTCAGGGCCAACCCATTCATGTAGCTACACATTCTGAGTTAGTGGAGTGCACACCGTACAGGTCAGTTGCATCATTTAACTGGTTTAACGTGGTTAACAAGTTTTTAATATGAACTTCCTACACTAGTGTAGTTTGCACACTCAATGTCAGTCCACCTACAACCTAGCAGACTTGTTATGTTTTTATTATTATTTCGCTTTATTTATATTTCGAACGAATTTATCGAGACTCAGCAACGCTTGGCCAGTTTGCTTAACAGCCTATCTTTGATTTGCCGGGTGAAATTTGAAAACGTTATCCAAACTACACTTTAAGGAACTAAATCGAAGACGCTTGGGAACTTGCGAAATTCACTATCTTGGGGGCGGATGTCAGTCACTACCACAGAAAATTTGAAAACCTTTCACAATTTATCGTCTACCCCCTTTACTAAAGCTTAGATGGATTTACTTTCGTTGGGTTTATACTTTGCCATCGAAATAAGTGAAAAAACTACGGGCTCAGATTCAATTTGAAAAATTGTATGGACGAGCTAAAGATCTTGCTCCCGCCTCACCGGACAACGCCGACCTGTTTGGTGCAAAATTAGTTGATAGCTTACATGAGTTTCTATCGGCTCCAATATGCCAACGTTATTGTTTGTTCATCGACCACTACGAAGCCATCAAAGAGCTTGAATAAATGACTGGTTTAGTATTCCTCAAGCCAGGCAAGCGTTCTGGTGTTGTCATAATGAAGCAGAATGACTGTTTTACCAAGATACATTTGGTGTTTCCGATGCGTTGGATGCCAGGCCTGGTAACATTTTCCTAATCGAAAAGCAGATATCTAAGAAACTGCATAGGTATATTTTTCAAATTCAATATAAGAAAATAAAATCGAGAGACTTGCAGACACCGAGGATGAGATGTTCACCAAAAATCCACAAGACAGATATTCCCCTACGACTGGTATCCTCCATGGACAATTTAGTATACCACTAAGTTGAACAATGGTTAGCGGACGCCTTTGAACCAACCTGTGAATTGTCATTCCCCAATTATGTTAGTATTTTTTTCGAATTGACGGAAATTTTGGAAAACAGTTCAGTGAGTCCACAGATGATATACTCGGCTGATGTAGATTGTTTATTTACTGACGTACCGCTGCGTGAAACTGATGAATTTTTATGTGATTTTATTTCCAGTTATTTCCATTTTATCAAGGATCTCATTTTTGCTTGTCCGCTTGTACTCGAAGATATCAATTATCAATTGACGGTGTAGCTATGGGTAGCCCGCTGTTCCCATATTGATGGATGTACCATTGGAAACGCTTGAAGGGCGATTTCAAGAACGAATTACGAGAGTCTTGCTTCACAGACGTTACGTGGATGACACTTTGGTTTTTACCCAATAATGCACTTATATGACTGTTGGAACTCCACCCGCCAAAACCCGAGGTGGAGGCTAACATTTGCTTCCCGTTTCTAGACATTCTTTTAACTGGGCGTCAAGATGGTGTATTGCAACGATTTGCTTAACGGAAGCCAACATGTAGCAGACAACATTCGCTGGTCTCCAGTTTTGTACCTACTGCTTATAAACAAGGGTTAGTAAAAACGTTATTTTACGGAGCTAGAAAGATTTACATTACATATCGGCCAGAGAATGAGTAGAATAATATTAGGAAGACCGTGGTGGATAACGGTTAGCCTGAAACGTTTGTGGATGTCAACAGTAAGAACAAGGAACCAAATGAGGTAAGCTGCAGTTCGGAGAAAAGAAACATTTCTGCAAATCCAGTTCAAGAGTGACCACCTGATCAACACCATTAGTCACAAACTGACATCGGCGTTGCAGTGCACCTAACAAGCTGCTCAACTGCGTGTTCCGTTAAGCATTAGGGATTTCGCTGTCCATAGCGGTGACACACACTCGACCAATCAGTTTGTCTCCCATGTAATATGCCCGTACAAATGCAGTTGCAGTGCCGTCTACATAGGCGGAACAGATCGGCGCCCGCATCAACGTATGGCACAGCACATTCCTAAGTGGTTTTCAAGTGTAATCTTAAAAAACGACCCGCTGACTAAAACAAGTTCGAACAACCCGGCTTCGTCGATCACAAAACACATCATAACAATCAGTTAACTGTCAGATAGTCCAAGGTATTGTTACCTAACTGCAACCCGAAACTGTTAGCGATGAGTGTAGCAATTCTAATCGGACAAAATCGGCCAGTTTCATGTACACAGAAGGCGCTGACATTGATTCAGTGTTGCTACCATCGCTTCTAGTGACTGATATCAGCAGCCAAATGTTAGTCAGTTCCCAGTACATCTCGGCAATATTGCTAGGTACTACCACGAAAATCTGCTTTTCCTTAGAATTAGAGCTTTTCTAAAGAAGTTTGTTCAGATCGGTTACCATACACACACACCGCTTCTTTCACTAGAGGCTGCCCAAGGTAATCTGTTGTCACGCCTTGCACAGCTTACATCCGAATAACATAACTATACCAATTTGTGGTAACTTCGAAAATTTCTAACTATCTTGAGTTATATTCCCGAAGCACTGCACATTGTCACATCGCACGATACGCTCTACTGTCGACATTTGATACAACGGTTTAGCCAACTAGTCCTGATACCCAGTGTATATAAATGATTGTCTGTTATCAACGATTTTCGTGTGGTAGCTTTTTGACCATGCGCTGAACTGTCAAATTGGGGTGTTCGAACGATTTTCTTAAACTTAAAGCAACTAACTCATAAGTTTTATAAAGTTCTCTATAAGATTAAATGATAAATTCTAACGAAGAATATCTTCTTATCTGGTCAAGAGACGTATCGAGATATCTCGTCATTCGTAACACTTTTCCTGTCATCTTCTTCTGGAACTAAACTTGTCTGTCGCTGCATTCGGGCTTTATTAATGAAATTGTTAGTCTTGTTTTTGTAGAAGACATTCAAATACCAAAACCTGAGCATTTGCTGAATTCACACCAGGGACCAAAATAACACACCCTCAATCTAAACGTTCGTTTAACTTCAATTGGATGTAGTCTTTCAAAGTTCATTCAAGAATTTTATATATGAACAGATGAGAATAAAAGCAGTTCATTCATATATGAGCAATCTCATATATCATGAAAACACATGGTTTTACGTAGTATGAGTGAAGCTGGAATCGTTATTTTCCATAACATATTTGTTGACTGATTGGTATTTATTATTTCTTTTTGTTTGAATAGCTGGCAGCAGTAGCAAGATTGGGTAATCTTCGTTCTAACCGGTGAGTTTTTGATTCAGTTGGTATTCCGCGGATTGACCTTCAGATTCCAACTTGCCAGAATGACCTTACGGCCAATAGGTCAGCTTGTTGCCTTGTTCGGATGCCTTGAATTGATTTGTTTGCTCGACCACCAACCGGTTGTAACACAGTACGCTGACGTCATCCAAGTTTATGATTGCAAAAATTTGACGAACAATTCGTAGACCCTCCGTGTCACGATTGTTGGTGTCCGCATTTTTCAGATCGCCCACTAAATCCATCATCTTGAAGTAACGCTGTATGTCGGTGCCATCAAGTGTATGCAATAGTGAATATTTCTTCAATAATTTCCAAGTGAACATGATATCCACCCATCTCCTGTGTGATGAATATTTATGATTTGTTCAAGATCTGCCTAAATCTTTAAAAATAAATCCTTTCGACTGTAGTTTTGGGCCAAACGAAAGCAGGAAACTGGAGAAGTAACCCACATCACAGTGCTATTACTGTACTGGCCTCTGGGAAACTTAAAGCCATGTATTTCTGATTGTCAACAGGCTACATTTTCCCACCTTCGAACATTTTGCAACTTGCCTAAGTACCTGTTGCCCTTCCACGGAAAGAGGTTAGACCATTCGAATGACAGGTCATATTACCAGGTATTTGGTTGAACAAATTTCAAAACGGTGAGTAAAACCTCGACCTGTGGTCAAATGTTAACATTCTCTCCAAAACTGACATAGCATACATACGTCAGATTGTTTCATACTGCTGGTGTTTTAATCAACTTTTTTCTTCGAAGCTGATAAAAAATTTACTAATCACGAATCTGAAATTGAGCTTGTGTATCCAACAGCAAATCACCACAACGTTGAAGTTAGTTCCGATGGATTTTGGTCCTAAGATTTATGACGTTGGTTCATTACGTCGTTTTGACCTAATATAAGCCGGCCGATTCAAAGTACACCACAGAAGGTACGTTCATGGCTGATGAGAGTGTAAAAAGTATATTATCCCACAGCTATTCTATTTTGTTTTGTGATTCAAAGTGGACTGAAGAGACTAGTTGCCTGAACCACCTTGGCATTATACTTTCTTCCATCTTAGATTTAACAATGCTTATCACTGCTACTTTTTCTAACACCCTACTTCTTGCTGTTGTACTTTGACATTTTGTATCTCCCAGCACAATCTTGCCCAAACACAGATGTTTGGTTCCCTGATGAATTCTTAAGTGTTGTGTTCTTATTGCTTCTGTCCATTCTTTTTGCAATCTGTATGGCGTTTGTACAAAAGTTTGTTTGAAAACAACAGCTTCCTCGGAGAAAGGGGCTGGGTTTGAATTTGAACACTTTTAACCCATCGGTGTCGTTTTATCTGGTCATTGCGGGGGTCTGAGCACCGGTCAAGTTCATACGAGACAACTAGATAGGCCACCATATTATTCCAGAAGAAGTAGCGATGGTGTTGGTGGATTTCAGCGTAAGCTGTCTCAAAAATCCTGGCTGGGTGGCAATCATTCTCCTGGACCATTCAGTGGAGCCCATATGATCGAGGAGGCTGAGTGGGTAGCTGAGCACAAACATGAAATTTCAGGGCTTACGACATGGCTCGATAGTTCTGCTGGTTAGACGCTTATTGCAAGTGGGCATATTGTTTCTGTCATTTGTTCAAATCCATGAAAAGTTCAAATATTTTACTACCGGATTTTCCCTCAATTAGTAACTCTGCAAAATTTGACTGGTACTCATAAGTGAATGTGGATGGCGGACGCAGTAATCAATTTTGGTAGTAATTATTGGTAATTATGAGAGTACTTACGGGAGCAATATCATAGTTGATACCTCGTGAGAACCTAAGGAACGGTTTGCATCCTGTGCGTTGTAAGGATATGTATTATTGGTATGTTAAAATAAAAGTGAAGTTCAATTAATGCACCTTCTTTTAAAACAGACTAGCCAGAAATCCATAAGACAGTGCTACCAGAAAAGTTGCGGGAATTACATTTTACAATACTGAACTCCCAGTCATTCACTCACGGATAATTTTTGAAGATCAATACCTACTAGTTAGTTCGCGTTCTTTTGTTACAAGCTGGTCAACTATTTGAACCGTTACTTGCATGAACGTCTTCACAAATGGGATCAAAATTTTCGTATTTTTCTTGTTAGCTTTGTAATTGACGGATTAATGTGAATGAATGTGAGAACTGATCACTTGTGTAACTTAAGGGATTATATTTTTACTGTACTTTTTGCTAAATATGTATGCATCGTTTCCAGTCTACTGGATTATCATATGTATGAACACTCATCTGCTAAGTCCGCAAATGCTCCAGTTAACCTACTTTGACGTGTCAAATATAGTTGAATAATTTTATAGACATCGGAAAGAAAATTAGATTTTTTCAAGATTTTCGAGCGTATATATTATTGTTGAACATATCCTATCACTTTTTGACTGGATGACACTGAGTATGTTTCATTCCCACGAACACAGCTATGCAATAGAACTCCAGATGTGGAAAAACCTAAGCATTCTGAGTTCGAACGAGTTAAAAAGCAAGTTGGGAAGTGACAACTCATACATCTGAGACCTATTGGTTAGCAAATCAAACTTACGTCTAACGGAGGATCACAGATTTTGGGATGAACATGAGTCTCAAGTGTGCATGCGCAGCGTTGCTGTGAAAATAAACTATGCTGAACGGTTGATAGATAGAAATAAAACATTGTGGCACAGGAAACTTAAATACAAAGACAAACGTTAATCAGTACCGTGGCAACGGAGTGAAAACAACATGCGGATACAAGTAATAGAATATGGACGGATAACTATTCTAACAAACTCAGGCTGGAATGCACATCTGACGACCTGCGGATATGCATCAGACTAAGAGAGCTATATTTCTTGCCAACTTTCGAGTTTGTGCAATTCAAGTACAATTATGTAAATCTCAGTCGATTCACTAGTGTTCTAAAGTGTTAGAAGGTCAGTCGATAAATTCTACTCACATGGTAGCCTGTCCTGTTGAGTTTCAATTTACAATCACTCGTCATCGGTTAACTGAAAGATGTCCTCTGGCGGGTAACCGGAAATGCGCGTAACTTAATAATTTAGGATTAGGTATCCTTCGAGTGCTGATAGTTTATTCGAAAATGACCTAATGTCAGTCTTTCAATGCAAGAGGACATAGGCGCAATATAACCAATACGATAACTCGCCTCTGTGAGGAATTAATGAAATATCTTTGTTAAATACCGGCGGCATTGGGACACTTCTTCCTGTGTAGGAAGCATATTATAGAGTCTTTCATTGTGGGAATGCCACAGGATGAAAACATCCAAAGATTAATACCAGATGATCCGCTGCAACTTATGATGTTTTCGCTCTAGTTGCAAGATTTATGGACAGATCTTGGTCCTTTGTCACTATTGTCCATAGGTCTTTATAACATGCGAAGTCTTTTAGCATGTCATTATCCAGGTATTGATGTCGGTCAATCATGGCTGTATTTAGCAGAACTGATTGGTCAGTGGTTTTCTATTCATCACCACGTAAGTAGGTATGAATTGTTCTGAAATACATTCACATCATGCGGACCCTGTGTAGAAGTCCTCATTTTTTGTGTTACCAAAGGGGAGCAATAGTGGTGAACTGACGGCATCTAGGTATCTAGGACGAACAGCTGGGCTTCCGACACGGGTCCCTTAAGGTAACTGCTTTTGGTGGAAACTAGTCTGTTAATTCGTCTACTACGTTCAGGTTAAATGTGTCGCGCTGGATAATTCACTGATCCCCCGAATGAATTATTACGTGGAGTCATAATTACAGATCTTTCTGAGCACTGCACAACGGGCAACTCAATTGGAGACACTAGAGAAACGTAAGCGCCATATACAGCCCGGCAGTCCTTCATAAACAGCCTAACTAGGCAGACATGATCTGTAAGATCTAGACATATCTGATCGTCTTTTATGAAACTCATGTTATGCCCCGTTGAGGAACCTGAGTCTAACAATATTTGCTCTGGAAAAAGTGTCTAGCAAATCCTTCAATAAATTTGAAACCAAATTGTAACAAGACTGTCATTCTGAAGTTTGGCTGGAGAGTTCACATATCCATTTTTAAATATGAAGGTTATTGATAAGCAATGGATCAAATTTGATAATTTTACAGAGATCCAATCGAAAATGTCTGGACTTCTGCTAGATACGAATTAACGACAATCACAACATTCCTAAACGCGGCAAACCTTCCCGCCGGTTGATCTGCAGAGGGGCACATCAGAGTCAACAAGTGTGACATTCGGACCATATGTAATATGCGCTACACCAAATGATCCTGGAGTTGAATTTCAACCAAGCAGAGTTTCTCAGGCATTTTGTTTGATTTTACCAATGTCACTGCTGAACACTTGGAGAGTTGGTATTTGAGTTCAGATGTAAGAATTGTGGCCTTTCTGCGTGGCTTTTTGGCTCAGATGGTGGAGCAATTTCAAAATCTAGGCATGCTGTTTTATCACGTTTGAATTAACCCCGAGTGTATTTTGTTTTTTATTGGGTCACTCCTCAGTATAGAAGTGTTTTTGAAGTCAACCTGCCTACGATGGATGATCCGTCACTTACAAGTGACTGAACAAGACCATCAAACTTCTGGATTTTTCAGTCGCATATTGTTCCGGAGAAACCGGAACAGCAATTCTGGACAGTAGGTTAATGTGACCAGCTTTCACAAGTTGAATCTCATTTGCGCTACTGAAAACTGCTAAGTGAATCATTTTTGAGGAGCTAAGTGTAATCTTTGATAAGCAATTATATACACACGCGTGTTGTCTTTACAAAACATTAGTTGCCTCCGTTTGAGTTTTTTGAATACTTCGGGTTATCCAAGTTGGACAATGTTGATTTTGCCTTTATTGCGCGCCGCTAATTCTTGCAGCAGATTGTTTGGGTCCGCCCTTAGTTCGGTGGTAAGGACCTCTGGCACATGAAACAACCCTCGCTTACTGCAGCTATTGTGCGACTGCGCCAGTAAAGGCATTCTCTCCGTACAAAAGCGCTCCAGTTAATTTGATACCAGTTTCGTGTTGGACATTTCAGGTCGATCAGAAGTTGTGATGATGCTTTCCACAAATCCTAGCCTTTTCCTGGATTGATAACACGTTATTAGCACGTTTTTCGACCCCAGTAGTAAGTCCGTTGATGATTATATGTCATTTGTAAAATCTACATTACGACTGGTTTTTATGCTATTATTTTGCATTATGCGCAGTGTAGTACCTCATACGTGACGGAGTCCAGTGGTCGCAGGATTACTGTGTTTAGCTTACCCTGAGGTCGTTATATCATCCGTTATGGTTAGCTCATTATTGGATACATAACCAAGAAAAGAAGATTTTTAGTTCACGTGCTACCTGGACAAGGTGAATTGGCCTGGCTACCATTACTGTTTTTCAAAATTCCCATTTGCTTGAGGATTTCGAGACACTGAATTTCTGGTTTGAAAACTCACCTTCAGTTTAGTTACCTTCGCTCATTATAAAGTTTGTGAACAACAAAGTAGGATATGGTGTCCGATGCATCTTGTGGCACTATATCGATAGCCGTTAGGTTTTTCCACCTGATCAAATTATATATTGCCAGATTGTGTCAATAAGCAATGGGAGTACCCTGAAACTCATAAAAAGTGATTTATAAATTAACTTAAACAGCTCAATCAATTTTACCCTGTCTTCTCTCTCTGAGAAGCACAGTAATTTCGGGTTCAGACTCTTTCCGTCCGTCTACCCTCTCTATTCCATTTCATTGTGAAGCTCATTATGCACGCATGCTATTGAGTACAGCTCAAACACAGTCGGTCAATTTAGTTGAAACTTCAATCGGTACTGGTATACGAGTAGAGCCTGGTGTAACCTTACTGTTCATATTGGGTATAGAGAATGGAACTGTGTTTAGGGTATTTACTTGATCAACCATTCTGAGTAGATATGTGGTTACATACTTCAGTAATGTCATACAACATTGACCTTTTATATGTCCATCAGTTTCATAGTAAAGGTGCTCTCATATCTATATGTAGCTCAAGTTTAAAGGAACTGGATTATTTCACCTAAATTTCATACGTTGAATGAACGTTTTCAGTTATTTCTAGAGTATTTCTAGATTACAAATTAAATAAATGTCACTTATTCTATCTCGTAATTTTCCTTATCAGATTCAGCCTGATTAACTGCTTAAACTGTTTGTAAAACACAGGTTTGCTTGAAAAATTTCTGTTGCTTTCAGTATCATTGAATCCTAGCCCATAAATAAAAAGCTCGTTTGTGTCTAGAGTTAAATATCAATATTTTTCCGAGCTATGAGGAGCTTTCGAGTTCAGAATATTACGAAAGTTATTGTACAGGTTCAAATATCGCTTGAAATATTGCGTAAATTGTAATCTTCATCCGTTCAATGAATTCACCATCCCCAAAAAGTATGGCTTGTCAATGAATCACATAATACTCACAAGTGATTTTTTGCTTGAAGAATTTTCACAATGGAAAAAACTGTAAGAGTAATCATCGTTATCATCGGCAATAGCAAGTTAGTGGTTTACGCATATGGTTGTTTGCTCTATGACAATGAATAGAAACAAGCTGGTTTATTTTCTGACTAAAAAATAGGTAGGAGTCGGACAGAGTTTCTAATCCACCCATTTATGTGTACACTTAAAAATGCAATAACGAAATTTCATTATCTTGTAAACAAAAGATACAGACGGAAGGAATAGTAAACATTATCCTGTGTATAACAAAGGTTGTTCAGATGCATGTGCTTAATAAACTCATTAGAAATCTTTTGTTTCGAACAAGCAAGCAACATGGGGTTAAGTGCTACTTTTATAATCGTTTCAAATGTTAGGCAATAAATTACATTCAAAAGTGTGTCGGATTTTTATTTCAGTCGTTCAGCATAATATTGCCTACCTGTATTCATCAATTCTTTTTCTCCGGATTCAATCAATCCAACTCAATTATTCATAAGTCACGTTGTTTCCTTAACAAGTACAGGCTGAAGCAAACCAAGCAGAAGGGTGGCCGACTGTTCACCATTAACGCTGACGAGTATGAACCTTACATATTTAATATCACAAGCATACAGAAAACTTAGGTGAGTGTATATCTTGCTGGAAATTACAGGAAAAGTTTTCTCTTTATACTTACAAAGTGGCGACTCTCTGTCAAATACCAGTCGTGTATTATACGGAACCTAAAGCCCTTACTGCCTCACTTTAAGTAACTTGCTCGCTTCTGGGTTTAGCCAGACGGCTGATCATTGAACGGGTAGTCAGTTGTTTTACCCCCTTCTGATCTCGTCAGCACCATGCATGCTACAAAACTGAACATGAAGTCCTTAAAAGAATGGCTTGATGAAACTGTGTTTTTCTTTAACTTCTATGATGACGTATAGATTATTAGTTGACAACACGTTAGTTTTTTGCTCAATGAATATTTTATGGAAGTTCACAAGTTCTCAGTGTCCTATGCGGAACATCAGTATCATCCCATCAAATGTACATTATGTGAATGACGAATGCAAATAATACCGGATTAAGTCCAAAATATTAGTGTTTGATTTCAAAGGTCAATGAGATAAATCTGTTAGATACAACAATGCCGTTTTATCTACATCAGAACGAAGGTATTACAAGGGGAACCTTAGAACTTAGAATTCTGAAGCGTTAACCTGTTACCCACTGCTGTTCGGTTTTTCATTATCGTTGTTCTATATCTCAAGGCAGAGAGTTTACTTACTAATAATATAGTGAATAACCTTAGGCATCGTTCTGGGCAATTTGATTACAACTGAACTTCTATCTAACATTGAGTTAGAGTGAAATGCGATCAAGCTAACTATCCTGGAATTGTATAAACCGAATAGACCTCGAACGATCTGTTTGAATAGTGAAAGCATGAACTCGAATACATTTGAAATTGTGCTTCATGCCAACATAGAGTTTTGACCTGTTGCTTGAAGCATAACTGTAGGACAATAACCTTTTTGAAAGTTTCTTTAAACCTATCAGGAGTGATCAAGTTTTCGGTTTGAGCGATCAAAATATAACAAACATATGCGCGCGCAAACTTTACCACTACAGGACTTGATATATCGTATAAAATGAACTGCCAAATAGTAGCTGTGCCTCAACTGCAGGGCCAATAAAATAATAATGCTGTCAATTGCATTCAGTAAGTAAATGGACTTTACTCAAGTTTAGACGATTGAAGTAATATTTGTCTATATTGTGAAATAATTAGCCAGATTATTTCTAACTTTATTTCAGAATTGCTGAATAGCCATCTTATTTTAAGCATCCGACTGATTAATCCGATTTCCGTTACACACATGGGAATAGTAGTCCCTGTAAACTCCCATCCGCCTTACACTGGAAGCTCATGGAAGTGCAAGCCATCGTGTTAATTTGACCGTCCAATGGCTGTTGCTATAGATATGTTATCATTGTTTGATAAAGCATATCATGTTCACTGTTCTTTCAGGTCGATGGTGGTAACATTGAAACAATTAGTGTCCAATTTTATGACTGAGTATTGTGTGTTCCTTGAAAAAGCATTTGTCATCTGCTTGGTTGAAGCAAAAAATATCAGATATCACACTAAGGCCACCATCATAAGATCATCTGCTAAGTACGGTGGTAATAGTTTTGACCTTGCGCACCATCATGTGGAAAACCATCTTTTAAAATAGTCAATCCACACGATGTAGTCCTTTGTCTAGCGCAGGCGTTGTTTCTTTGGATAATTCATTCATGGTGGCATTAAACAAAACATCCGATAAGCACACAGATACAAGCATAATTCTGCGATTGGTGGCCAGTGAAAAAACTAGCGTTAAATCCGACTAGCAACGCATACGTTAATGCTTCTCGTTTATGTCTTAGGTAGTATTTAGATCCTCTCCTAAGTGTGAAGATGTAGTTCATCCTGAGTCGTTTGTCCTTGCAGTAGTTTGTGAGATCCGTAGCACAGCAAGTTATTGCAGTCTTCTGTCTTCGAATTTCGACAGATCTCTTCAGCACTAAGGCTCGTTTCGCGCAACTTCGAAATCTTGCCCAATAAAATCTCCATCATTTTTGTATCCCCAAATATTTGTAAAGAGCGAATGTTGTCCATAGTTATTCCCTCGTTTCTACTAAACTTGATCTATTGACGTTACACATCGTTGCACTGTTAAATCTTCTTGACTGCTACACAATCAGCAGTGAAAATTTGTACCTGTTCAATTACTAAAGTGAAAATATGTTGTCGCCATCATTTGTCTTACAGTTGTAAAACTGTCATTCAGACTATTTGTTTTATCTAGCCACCTTGTAAGAGAAGCTTTTTAATAAAAGAAATTAAAAGTTTTTCCTCTCTTTCGCAAAACCTTGTTCACTTTGCACTAACTCGTCAAAGTTCAATTGGAATGAGTAATCTTACATTTGACTGCTAAACAGAATAGATGTTCAATTTTTCCATTTCCATTCAACCATATTAGCTGTTTGAGGTGAATTGTAAAAACAACGCGACTCTCAAACTATGAAGCCCTACGAACTGAACTTGCAAGATAGTTTACGGCGGAAGTGAAGTTCCATTTGCAACGTCAATCCGTAGTTTTTAATATGGAATACATAAACTTTTTTTTCATCTAATGTTAATTTGTGCTCAGAGATAAAAAGGGTCTCTGAAAATACCTGTTATACACAGGGGAATTTTACTGCAGTATTTTTCTGCGGTTGATATCATTCACACGTTCTGGCTATTTAAAATTCTATGCAAAACTTGGTTTGGTAAACAGACAAAAAACACCTCATGTTGCATTTGTTTCGGCTGAGCCTGTAGCAAAATACTGTTTCACGAATTTGAAAACAATGGAAATGAGGTATGGAAGATAGAAAATTTTACGATAAAATATATCTTTTTTGCATTCAGGAAATCAGACCAACGGATTTGCTGCATGCATTGGCGCAAGGCATATGTACCTTTGTTGTATGACAGGCAGTTTCGTTGTGAGTAGTATACTGCTCACAAGTAGTTTGATTTTTGACATGACCTATACGGGCGTTTGTGCAATAAGCAAATTCTCAGGCCAAGCGTCTTTTGCGGTCACAACACCTTAAGAGATTTAAAGTTAAAACGGCGATACACTGTGCCAATCCTTAGACAACTTATTGATTGTTGTGTCTGAGTATCAGTTGTATTTACACCAGGTAGTGTGAACACTTGAAGTTATGCGTGGTTCAGTGTTGTTTATGCACTCCCAAAAGAAATTAGCATGTTCAATCAGTTTGTTTATCTTGACGTAAATTTCTGTATTTTAGGATTAAAGAAGTAACATTTCTGCAACGATACTCTATAAAAAGCCTGAATATCCTTTAGCCAAGGTCTCGATTTTTTTTAAAGATGGGAAGAAGTGCAGTTGATAAGTAAAATAACCCAAGTTATTGAGTGAGTGAGGTCCTAAAACGTGTTCGAATAATACCAATGACATATTCATGGTTTTCTCGCTAGAAATGTCACCAAATTACAGAAGTCAGCGGTGTTGTCATGCCGCTATTACTGTACATGTTGTCTTCCCATAGGCGTAAAACTGACTAGTTTCATCAAGGTTTTTTCTCACATATTTGATTAATTCTGATATTGTTGCCGGAATTTCTCCATCATACTTCGTGCTTTGGGAGGTTCACAGTTTCCTTTTTTCTCGAAAGAATATCTCTTTTCTCTCAACTTTTTGTGCATTTTGGCATTCGAATGTCGTTGTCCAAAACATCAGCAATCGGTTTTTCCATTAGTTTATGTCATTCTGACCCAAAATTCAAAAAATGACCTCAGTACTTCATGTAAAGAAATCTCGGTTATAGTGGTTGACGACTGTACACAACTGGGGTAGACAGTCGAACACGGTAAAACATTTAAACCGCACCGGCCTGTGAGCACGTTGATAACAATTGATGGATTTCAGTGAACCCATTTCACGAAAGCGGGATAAAAAGGTATGCAACCTGTAATGGTTATGATATATTATTTCATGGTCACGGGGCTGTGAAGGAGATAGTGCGGTTTGGGACATCCAGTGTTAACTGGTTTGCCGAAGGCTTGGCCACTGTTTTGACAAAGTACACTAAAAATACATGGGGGATGCTTAATTCGGTGGCTGTTCTGTGTTGTCTGTCCTAACAACCATCCGAAAGGACTGTAAACACTGTTAGACATTCTGTGTATTGCTCATACGTAAGCTATAGAATAAAAACACTAATATGAAATTATCGATGAAAAATTGAACACAAATCGATGTGACTGAAAGTTTTACTGGGACGACCTCGTGGCTCATGGTAACGCAGCCAAAGTAGGCTTTAAATTGTGTTTTGTGATTAAGATGGGCTAATGGGATGATGACCAAATTATCACAGTGAGTAGATAGCCGTAATAAATCACAGTATTTCAATGTTGGACAAGAATTATTTTTGAACACGAATCCTGTGGATTTAGTCGAATTGCAGTACCTTCAGTAGTCAGCCGAATGCCACAGTTGATCGTTTAGGTTTCGGTGGCCAAGGCCCAGTGAATGATAAAAGGTATCTTTTCGGATGGACCAAGAGTGACCAATTGATGTTATCTAGTGCTTTGAACCTAGGTTACGTATGACAATATTTAATTGCTCGTTGTAAACCTCTTCCCATTTGCACCAGTTGAATAATAGAATCAGTCGAAAGCAAATCGTTAGATAGAAGTCAGTTTCTCATCCATTTCATCATTATTGTTAACAGGTCTTCAGAAAGTGGCGGAACAATTGAATATGTTTGCATGAAAACAGACTCCCGTTTGCCTCAGCAAATAACCTTTTCACTACTGGAAAATAGTGGGCGATGTTTGATTATTGTAAGCTGAGTCTTCCATACGATTGATTGCAACTCATTTATGCTGATAAACTCCTTTTCTATCCGCATAACACTCCCCAGGTTTTCTTCACATTAGTAGTAATTCCTTTAATAGTTATCCGGACAAATTTTAATGGACAACTCATTCCCAATGGAGAAATATCAATAATTTTGAGGCATATCGCAAAATTACGCATTTCAGTGAGTATATGATTTGGTTTGAGAACTTATATTCACCTAAATGGGACATACTTCTAATTTGCTGTGTAGAACGTGAGCACATCAAATTTGTGGTCAGTACTAGTGTTTTTTTGCTGATTTTCTATCTTTGTCCACCGTGAGTAAACGCCTATCTTGTACACATCTGGATGGCACTGGAACATGTTTACTGGTTTATGGGACAACCTTATCAGCTGCCTACCAGCTGAAACGTAACACGTCTGGAGTTACACTTTAAAAAAGTCAATTAATAAATTATCGTGATGAGTGATTTGTTGAACCTTGCCCACTAAATGTGACTCTCAGTTTGAGAATGTTGTGAGAAATAACGCCCGTAATGCTAGTGCCTATTATGACAAAACATACAATAAAATTGTCCAGAACCTGTGAAAAGCTTTTTCAACTTGTCAGTTGAAAGAAATACAGAAGAATGGTAACAGAAAAGTCGCTTCTTATTTAGCGTGTGTTAATCCTTTGCCGGTCACAAAAAGCCACAAGTTGTGTATCATGGCTGGATATAAAATATGACATTTTACGGGACAAATCCGTTTAAAATAAATTGTTCAGATCGCTTCGACTAGTCTCAAATTAGCTTTAGAATTGATAAAGCCTTTGAAGTTGCATACTAAATCGAAGAATTTTTTTGAGTCAAGTACCATAGCAGAATATAGATACAACAAGTAACATCCTTAGAGAATTACAATATTCCGTCTCATACATTAAAAATTTGATACTAATATTTTCACACCAAGCTCATAATACTCGGGAAATAGTAGTTTTAGTAAGAGAATGCTCAAGTACCTTATTCGGATGAACTGAGATGAAGATATTAGACACGATAAACTCCTTTATTGTTGTATGATCCTGTGACAAATTTAGTTGAAAACATCAGTATGTTGGGGGAAAAGCAGTAGCTATTAAATATAACCAGCACACCCTGTCTTCAGACTTAATGGATGACGTTTGCAGCGTCGCAATGAAGCAGCCGAACCTGTTAGATTATGCGCAATGCCACCGTTCACTGTCGGTCTGGCATCACGTGTACTCCAGTAATTAGGCATAACGGCACTACAGAAACTTCAGCGCGTCCATCATTTGCTCATACCTAACATCCAATTTTCATACCGCATATCCAACTTCCGACTGAAGAAATAAACCTTCCACACGTCTGACCTGTTGCAAATTCGCCGAAGTACATTTCTTCTGGATTGGTACTGTCAAGACGAAACACTTCAGGAAGTGTTTTACTCACGCTGTTTATTTCTACTAATGCCGGAAGATTTCTGCATTCTCGTATGAAAAGGAGTAAGTTTCTGTATTTACTAAACTACACACTTACAGAAATGTGACTTATTCACAGCCGAAAACAGGTTTTCAGAAAACCATCGTAAGGCCAAATATAGAACATTATACAGCCTACAGAGACATACAGTTTGGTATACTAGTATTCGTATTGGTAACCACCGTCAGTCTTTCTTTCGGACAGTCAAGCTGATCGCCAATTTCGGAAACAAAGCAATCATTAGCAATCTTGAATGAAACAGTGAGAAGACGTAGGTCATACGATGTTCTTCGCAATGACATTTCGCCCAATCTGACCACACACGGACGTGTAACTAAATGTAAACAGGTCAATATTCTACACGGCGAAATTCGTGGCTTAAGGAATTAAACAGACCGACACAAAACTTGAAATCAAGATGGCGGGAATGCTAACTGCTAGGGTAGCCGCAGCTTGGGTACAAATGTTTGTGAACTCGAAGTGGGTGGACGGTAATGTTTGATAGACAAAACCTCAGCAAACTAAAGGATGCGTTTCCGGTTGTTCCGAAAAATTACGGAGGATGCGTCAAGAACTTTGACTATGCGTCCTAGTTAGATTGTGTGCCCTGCAACCGATGATGCTGGGTGTCATCCGTCGGCATCTTTGCAAGCAGCTAACGTATCTAACTGTTTCAGGCCATTTTGGAACGTGCTCGTTGATATGAGCAGGTAGTTATCGGTTTGTCATCCACATATAGCTCATACTACGACTACACGATTATTTGCCCAAAATGTGGGATGTGACAGACGTAGATCTTTTGTTCGTAACCGGGGAGATCGGTAGACTTCTGGTTTGCTGTAATATACACACTGTTTTTAGCATTATCAGTCCTAGGTACAATGGCTGTTAGACATTTCCTTGTCACTGTTGACGAGCAGTCCCCTGGAAACGGGGGTTTTAAGTACACTGTCTTCATTGGTACCATCGTCACTTCTGCTGTTGGGATAGTGGCTCAGATGAACTTCCTAACAAATTGCAGTGTGTATCCGTTGACCTGCACAGTGCCCCTCAGTAAGATTAACCCTCGCTGTAGGTTGTATTCCATGCTCTGTGGAAAAGCGTTCTGATCAGGATTCTCTTATAATGCGTCGAACAGATACCTGCGAAACGCATATACTTTTCTGTCTAGGTATACTTCCTATAGAAGGATTTTCTTACTGTGTCCTCTGAGCTTTGAGTGACTAAAATGTCCAGATACTGAAGACAGTCATTCACTTCGTTTTCTCCCGTCAGTTTTAAGTTCAGATGGACTTGATTCAACTTCGGGAATGAAATATTTGAGTTACTGGAATTCTCAAAAATGGCTAGAATATCATTCACTTAGAGTCTACACAATGCTGATTTTGGAAGACTTTCGAATAGTGTGGATTTCGCTTTAGCCGATAAGAAATCTGCTGGAAGGTCACCCAGTGGACTGCCCGTTGTAACTCTGTTCACTAGTTGAGAACAGTACGTTGTAAAGTTTAACCTTAAATTATGTGTGCATAAAAATAATGATGATTTCAGTTCAATCTTCGGCATGGGAAACGGAACCCTGTCGCCTACAACGAACTCGCGAATGATGTAAATTGTTTCATGAAGCGAAATGTTTGTAAACTGAACATCACATCAATTGAACATATCACTTAATCCCGAACATTTAAACCAACTATGCTAATAACCAGTTCGAACCTGCCTTTCAGACTATACTTACTGAATTTCTTTCTGGTTAGTTCAAGTGTTCGAAATTAGTTACATGTCCATGTGTGATTGGAACGTACAAAATTACTCCGGGGAGCATCATATGATTTACCTCTTCTCATTGCTTCCTTCAATTATTCACCGGCGTCGTTTGTTTCGCACAACCGACTCAGCCTTGACACTTTTTACGACGAAATGGAGTACAAAGTGTTCTTGGCATCCAGGAAGACCAGTAAATGGTGTTTGTAATCTTTTTAGTTTCTGCTCTCAAGATTTTGGCTAGATTAAGGAAAAATTGTGATAACCAACAGAGAAAACGTACAGCCTGCGATAAAGCACATGAACCGTCGTCTTCCAAAATGACAGCTGAATTGCTGCGTCCCACGACAATTTTCAGTTACACTCTTCCAGACTTTTGCTGTAAAGTTGTAG
>JTDE01000530.1:29060-71050 GCA_014338405.1 Paragonimus skrjabini miyazakii | reverse complement strand
GATTTTGAACCACTTAGTAGGCTCTCCAGATTTAACCGCAAAACGCTAGATGACTACCAGTTTATGACGTCGTTTCTCCGCAATTTGTTCGCTTTTATCACCCGAAGGCTCAGCAAAAGATACATTAATCAAAATTACCCAAGGTTCGCTGGAAAGTTATTTCATGCGTAAAGCAATCTGATCTTCAGAGCTAACGAGGCCCATTTTTTCAAAACCAGCTAAATAGAATTCGTAAAACGCTTATAGTATGTATTTGAGTGTTGAAACAGACAATACATCACTTATGCAGCAGATTAATGTGCAACTAAGAGAATCACACAAAATCTCAGTGGCCCACATATCGGTAGAACACTTCAAGTGCACACCAAAGAAATCTATCGTACCACTCATCTATAGAGCCTAGTCGTGGGGGAAACCCCGGCAAATTACCGAACAAATCTATTACGGCTGTGGGTTAACCTCGTTAGCAGTTGATTTTCAGAGGACGAATATAAACATAACTTAACTTGTCTACAAAAATGTACTTTGAGGATGACTAAGGAGCAACATCTATGCCAGTATCCTTAAAGAGTAAGATCTGACCCATAAAGAGTTCCTGTCATCTATTGGATGGAACAAATATGAACATGATAAGCATCACACATCGACCTCTAAATCTAACTCAATTGCACCCGGGCGGCTATATGTGGGACGATAAAACTTTTGTGATAATCTACATGCCGTTGTACTGTATTGTTTGAGCTAGACAAGGGGGAAGACATTAGTTTGTGTCTTCGGGTCGGATGGATTCGGTGACATTCTGGTAAATGTATGTTTGGGGGGCAGCTATACTTCTCATTCGTTGTTTACTCAACGAAAAAAAATCTAGTAATCTTTATTCACAGGGACTTACCAACTGCTGTATAATTTTAGACGAATGGTATTTCTGTGACTTAATAAACTAACCTACACACTTTACGTTGGCGAGAAACAGAAAGGCAAAATTGGCCGAATTAAAGGTCGAAAGCAGCAGAGTCGACCAGGCAGAGGTGTGATGAAACTTTGAACCCTGGTGGATAACGAAATATACAGCATATCTCCGCATTGGGGTGCACAAAGTCATAATCTACGAAACAACCGGCAGTTAGAAACAGATTGACTGCTGCATCTGAGGAAACAGATGTTCGGCAAAGTTTATTACACACATTCTCTCCTTCACAAAATCGAAACAGTTCACATGTCCAAAAATCCCTCACAATGAATTCATAAACTAAATAGTGAATCCCGGCTGGGAAGTTATTGATTGGTCGCTGAAGTTGCCTCAACCATACTAGTAATGTCACTACTAAATTACCCACCTCACGCACGACCTTACTATGCGATTCTCACGCAATTCACATTCACTGGCCTCGGGTTACATTCTGCGCTTCGACATACACGTACGTTTGTGCATTTGTGATGATTAGAAAACACACGCAAGTTTGGCAAGCTGTTAACATATTTTATGCAGGAGTTTAAGAGTCGTTTGTAATGACCATGGATAGGAAGGTGAAGTAATATTGCCTCGGAAAATGTCGTTTACATAACCGTCAGAAACAATTTATTCATGTATCTTATCAGTTATAGACTAATGTGTGAGAGTTATGTGGGAAAGATGAACAGATATTTTGAGTTGCAACGACGAACTCAGTAGCCAAGTACACACATTAATTGCAAGTAGTGTTCAGTTTATGTCGACTCACATAAATTAATAGTGAGATCTGGCATTGAATACCAAATTTGTCTGTAGGTTGAAAAGTGCTTTTTATTTACTGAGGTTCACAGTCTTTTCGAACTGAAGACTTCAATTTTTTATTGTGTAACATATCCCAAAAGCTCCCCTCCGGTTTCAGTGAAGCCAACAGAACAGCAAGTGTCGGGAACTTGGTTGGTTCTCTGTGAATTCCGACTGGCTTACGACTGTGTGATGTTTATAACTGTTTCACGGAAGCATGCTGTAAGGCGTTCGTTGACCCGATTCTTTTCTATCCACTCACTTTGTCCGACTCTTACACAGTTGACATTGAGCGGTAGGGTTAATTTTAGTGCTGGTGATGGGATCGAGTTGGTGATGCCAAATAATCCCAGCTGAGCTGTGTAGAATAGCATTTGCAAGCAATCGTGAGGTGAGCTTCCAAAAGAGTGTGAACCTTAACTCTCTTGTAAAGTAAATGTTGGAAGAGTTACTTGGGGGAACTGTTGAGGCCGTCAGGGTAACCAGCTTCTACTTCCTGAATTTTTCAGCAAACGTTGATTGTTAACAAGTCTCCTAGAGTTTGGCCTACAACGACGACACCACTGTGGTAAATGCATATTTGGAATAAATATGTTTAATACATGAAGTTCTTACCAAGCTATATCTATCCTCATTCGGCATGCAACTGTGGAAGTACACGTACTGTCCCATTCAAGTGTTTTTTTCTCAACTGACCGTAATATACCACGGTTGTGGCGCTATTGCATGAGCATATACTGGAGTGATAGGGTATTCATGTACGTTTGTTTGATGCCAAACCTAGGATTGTAATTCACCTGCTTCACCGAGTCAGAGTTAATTGTAAACATCGGTGAAATCGGAAGATGTCTTCAGAATGAAACCAACAGATCCGTCTTAGACTGATGCATTTTGCTTTCTGGGTCAAACAACAAAAATGCCTGATGGCAGCAAGCCATTTAGGCAAACCACAATGACAAAATCGAATTGTGCATAACCACTTCTTTAGAGAGAACATGACGTCCGCTGTGTAGGTTAGCAAAAGATGGTGCAGCTCAGAGGGTGAAAATCCAGTGTTCTATGATTTGAATCCGTATACATGCCGAAAATGTCAACTATCTACACGAAATGTATATTTGTAATCAGTAAAACAATAGCCATGCCGGTCGTGTGTCTGTTGTCAACGTTCAAGTTTTTGAGCGAGTGGATTGTCCGCCAACCCTGTCATACAGTTTTACGAACCATCAGTTATTTTGCTCCCTAACAAATCTGGTTAACTTTTGTGACACTTCAAATTTTGATAAATTAGACATGGCTAACAATAGTCTGAGTGACAGATCAACATTGTGGAGAGTGAACAAACTACACGGTTGAAGAATATGCGACCTTCTGGGTGCAATCGATTTCTTTGGTGCCTGAGCGGTTAGTTAGCCTTTTACCACTGCTTCCGCATCCGTGTTAGTTCATCGGTCAAGCTCACTGGTGTTATCCATGGAACCACCCGGGGAACTACTTATAGCGTCTCATCGCCCAATCCACTGTTGGTTCTCTCTACCTATACATGTACGAAAAGTTTGAATCGCACTCCAACAATAGTCATAGTATGGCCGAAATCGGTGAGAACGGTGGTTTATCAAAGTCAGCCACATCCACAGAAACGACTTTAACTGTAATGTCCCATGAGGTTCAATATTCAAATTTGTTTAAGTTTCTGGCTCACAATTAATCTTTAATCAGGAACTGCTTTCTGCAAACAATATGACGGGGGTTTGCCAAGGTTGGTTTCAGTTGACCATCTTATCCATTGCCCACTGTTAACTGAGCGTAGACAAGCAGAAACATTCTGACCATAGAAGGCATGTTTTATTTTGGAGGTCGGATAATGCAAATGCACATTGGCTGAAACGTTTTAAGCGTCTGATTGGCTAGAAACACCAATGTGATGAAATTTTCGGAATAATCCCTACGATCAATCACCACATTTTCTACTACAGCTTCTTTTGTGTCTTGCAACTTTACATAGGAGACCTATGTGACCTATCGGAAAAACAGTCATGTCTAGTTTACTCCGGACAGCACATTATTTTGTATTGTAGTCAGAGGTGACTACTCTATTCACCCCCTACTAACCAGGTTGCCTGGGATCCGCTGGAAATAAACCAGTGCATACAATAAGTCATATGGCAAACGGTTAGATTGAAAGTGTTGTATGTTAAATTTTGCGATTACTGTTGAATAGTTATGGATCCGGTCCGATGAGTTGAGAATATAGCTACTTAAGTCTGGATATAAGTTGACATCATATTAAAGGTGCCAGGCTTATCATTATCTTCATCAGTCGCATATACGTTCAATTCCATCAGGTTTAAAAAAGGTGGTAAGTGTTGCCCACCCAGATGATTCACTGATGCCAATACTGTGCCGTTTTGTTCAAATTTAATCCTACATTCAAGACGATTTGCAAAATATAAAAATCGAGCTCAATAAAGCTTTGCAAAGTCATAGGTTCGACTCACAAACTGTTTCCGAATTTCCTCAGTTGTTTAAACATATCAGCACATTTGCAGTAATCTGATGGACTGTTTCACTTGTCACTGATATGGTGCATAGTGGGTGCATCTGGGTAATTCATAATGTTCGAATTATCTTTGTGGTTCGGTACGTGTTTGTGTGCTATATATTTCGCTGCAGATGATATCGTCACACTCAATCCCGGTTGAATTACTCCTAGACTGCTCGCCATGGCATTATTTTTGTCAAATATTCGCTGATTTGCAAGTGATTGTCAACGTAAGTTCCAGTTGGATATCGATGTGAAAGAGGCTCCCGTATTGCATTCCGTTTTGATTAGATAGCCTGTAACGAAAAGCTGGAGAGCATGTAGAATATTTCCCGTTTTGGACGCACAGATCATCCGAAATGAGTTATAATGTGTAAGCTTCCATGGCTTTCAGATTGATGGTGATGCTAGAGTTTTGTGGTGTCAACCTCCGGCGAGGTGACGAGTTTTATTACGGTTAGTAAATAGTTTATCCGTTTCATTACATTCTATATGAGTGCCACGTTTACCTCCCGTTTGTAGTTGGAGTTATTTTCCCATTTTGGGTTCCGACGTGTCCCAATAAAATTGCATCGGTAACTTTTTAAACCTAATGTAGTTAAAACAATGGATAAATCTTGCTTTTTCTTCTGATGCCGAGCAACTTATAAGGGTTTACAATAAATTAGTCCCTTTACATAGCCGGAAAGTAACTGTTCTGTTATCTGAGGTTTAATATCCACATCATTTCTTCAACTAGTGTTGGTGATGCTTCGTAGTTTCTACAGTGCAAGAAAGTTTGACGACTAAGTTCAGTTGAGACAGTGGTGCTTACATTGGTGTATGGGTGTAATTTTCGAAAATTTGGTATTTCAATGAATATATTTTGACGCAAACCGCCTACCTCAACAATAGGTGTGATGATACCGCAAACTGTAGTTATTCCGTTCATACTCAGACCAATGAAATCTTAATTGTTTGTTGAAACAGTTCAAAATTATTTTTAAGCGTACTGCAAGGCTTAGACCAAGGAATAATTCTCGCATTGACAAAAAGTTCGTTTTAAACGGAACTAAATGAACCAGCAGGAAAAGAGTATTGGATGATACGTTATAGGGAAGCATGTGATTGCGTGATCCGACAATACACAGACACGAATGGACCGACCATTGGCTACTTTCCGGTAGTGAAAACATATGTGGACGGAAACACGTAGCGTTTTTGTGACAAACTCAGAAACTGTTACAATTACCCCATCATACAGGAACTTGAGTGGTAAGTTTGAGCCGCGGACGAGTACCCATGTACCGTGTTTGTACTGAATAACAATCTATCATCAGCAAGGAGAGACAGAAATTCACTTGCGAATAATTACTTAAACTGAAATGGAAATCATTCGGACGGATGACAACGGCGATACGAATCACGGTGAATGTTAGGGTTCTCAGTACTTTGGAGGCAGTTTGTGATATTGTTGATGTGCAGTAAACAACATTCTTAGCAGTTCGTAGCATTTTACCTATCGACCTTATAAGAAGAGCACAGTGCTCAATTTTTACTTTAATTCAGGTTCAACAAAAGTTCGTAATATGTCCACAGTAACACCGTAGGCAAATAGCGGTGGCTGAGCGCTGCTCATTTTTCCAATTCATTTGTTTACGGCCTGGGGTCAGTGGCTCAGTGAACAACGAAAGTGCCCCATGAAAACGTGCGTAGTAGTTCATATCAAGGCCACAGACAGGATGCGCATTGCTGACGAGCTTCAACATGGACATGAATCCTAATATATTCCAGGACTCTTTCTGTATGTTATTGACGTTGGCACGGTAGGGCATTCAAGGGGCAAGTTAAAAACAATTATGAGGCGGTCTATGTTGTGAAAATAAATAAAAACTTACAGGAAAATTTCAAACAATCCTTTCGCAGCTTTTTATATTAATTATCTGTCCGAAGCTTATTTCTCTTCCCAACGATCTCAACTTGGCTGTCACGATCATTTAGTCCATAGACAGAGAAAACTCAACGGAAATTGTGAGCTTTCGAAAACACATGCAGAATGCATCTGAATGTCTAATCGTCGGACGGACATTGACACAAGGATAATTTTGTGTTTCAACTCAGTAAGGATTTGACAAGACTGTCACGGCACACCACCGCAACGTTATCCTATCTGTTTTGCGAGGATTTTAGCCTAATATTCCCTCTCCACGATGGACCTTGTGAATATCAAGGTAAATGGCTTCAACTTATGACTAAGAAACAGTTTAATCGGCACAAGGAACACCATTTCGACGTCAAGTTGCGGTTTCTAGCATTTACACTCTCTGAGAAAAAATTATTCCACAGCGCCACTATTAATAACCTAAAGTTAGGAGTTACTTTCACGACAGAAAAACTTCCTGACGTGATATAACTTGATTCGGTTTACAATGCAAATAAGAGATTAACCGACAGCATGTTTGTTGGCAAGCAGTTGCCTCCAAAATATTATGAAATTTGGTTTTTAAATTTTCTTGAATCAAAAGCGTCCATGAATATCTTAGATAACGACCATGTACCATTATTTGCAAACGTAGTGGCTAACAAGTGGCAAGCATCGATACTATTCAACAGAGGTTTAATAATTTTACCCGCCAAACATTGTCATGCAGAGATTAGTTGAAAATATAATGTCAAGCAGTACCGTAAGCGACATTTAATGAATTGCACTACACGAGTACAAACAAGTGTTCGATTGTGCAACGGGGCGGAAAGTAAACAAAATCACAAGGTGATGGTTAGTCTAGGGTGACTTTCCGGTGTTACTTGAGATTCCAATTAAACATTAGCGGTTTGTAGAAAGATTTTAATACGATGTTACTTATTTTCATTAAATATATTTGATTAAATACGACACAAGAGTATCGTTCAGAGGATAAAGAAGGAATGCCACTAGTTTAGCAATCAGGGGGAAAGTGAAGCAGTACTTAACTCATGAAATCCAAACATGGTTATTTTCAACTAATTCCTGCAAAGAAAACATAGGTCCATCGTTGGGGTTACAGTGTTGCTGTTGACAACATAATCTAATTCCGCTCCACTTCATAAATCACAGATTGTACGCTTGAATGATTGTCAATAAATTCCTGTCTGGCTAAGTTGTCATGACTGACGCAGGCCGAGTAGAGGAACACTAGATCAATAAGTATGCGAACGCTTTTGCTTGAATTGTTACGATTTCGTATGATAATTCGTAACCATCTTGTTTCACCGAGAAACTACTACTTTGTGATTTTGCGGTAGTGCTCTGTGTCGTCCACTTGATCGCTGTGTTGCCGCCGGGGTGTGATGCATGATGAAGCGAATTAGTTAGCCTGGACAGCTTAATTGCAGCGGGACTGATCACTAAACACACGCAAAACAATGTATGTGCACCAACGCTTACCCGGGAGAAGTGGGACCTATGTCTAGGGTATATTGAAGGCATGGTAACAACCATTTGACCTAATTACTGAGGAAGTTGAAGATGGAAGATGCCGACCAGGGTAAACAGCTGACGACTTATCGTGCTTACTACGCAAATATCATAGTAAACCCTCAGAGGTTGCGAAGAGATTATTGTGTATCGTAAGATTAATGCTACTTCGTTTGCAGTTTGTTGTCGCTGGTTTTTATCTGCTGCGTTCAAGTATTATTGCCATGACCTATTTGAATTCATACAAAACACTGTTTGAGCTGAATTTAAAAAAATTGAGGAGTCCTTTTTCAAAAACTAGTTGTTCATGAAGCTTTGGCTTACTACGCGATTTGTTCTTCATACTGATTTCATCGCAACCCATTAGGTATACACTGCAGAAAAGGTCTTATCCAGATATAGAAAAACACGTGAGCACTACCAAGATAGTGCTAACATAATGAATAGTACTTTTTGAACACAACCGTGGTTTTAACTTTTCAATGACAATTGCTCTAGCATAGTGAAAGAAACGTCCATCGTTTGGGCGAAAGTGTTGAGAATGTTAACGGACTGTCTGTTTCGTTGTTTCTCCTGGGCAGGTGACGAGCGACCGAAATAACCTTGGTGGTACATGAATGGCCGGTCAACCATTTTGCATTAATGCATGCTGGTTAGCTGAAACTATTGCAAGCCACTAAGAAAAGAGTGCAGTTCATCTGGCTCGCAGCTGCCGGATCATAACTCGCATATAGACAAAAATGTAGGTGGAACCGATGAACTGTAACAACAGCAGAACTCGAGTATTGTACTTCTTCTCGAAGGCGACCGACTGAACGTTCTACGAGAGTGCGACAAATGGGATCGGCTGTTTGCTGTTCACGTTATATTTGGCTTCACAGTTACATTATACAAGTGGACATCAAAGAGAAAACGTAACTTTAGAAGACTTTCGAATAAGGGAAGATGAAGGTGCTTAAATGCAACAGTAGTGCCATATTATAATCAAATGCCTTTCATTAACTATTCCAAAATGAACCTATCGAGGTATTCCACATCCACTTTCCTGATAGTTGTCAAAATTGCGCATGTACCTTACTGAAGTGTCAACATCAGTAAATAAGAATGTCAGAATAATACTTGATGATTGTTTAAAAAGCCCTGCCAAATCGATTTCCTTATTTCTGGGATCGGTTATGCTGGATGCTATATGGTAAGCATTTATGCACTGTTCAGAAATTCAGATGTAAATCTGTTCACCGACAGTCCGGAACTAATGGTTTTGAGAATGCTTCAGAGAGTTATCAGCAGATCGCCAATTAACGGTCTGAATTACGTGCACTCAGTGATGAGGCATAACGCAACGTTCGTGTGAAGAATGAATTCCCAAATCTAAACAAGAAACTTATTACTAAGAAGGTATTAGGGCCGGCATCATAGAAAACAACGCGTTACTTAGTTATGCCGTAATAATTAATTTATTTGAAATTTTTACTAAAGCTGACTATAAGACCACACACTACACATCGTGGATTATTTTCTCGGTTGGTTGAAAGCACATAAAAAATAAAACTATGCGTCATTATATATTCTCTCAAAACATGTTTACCAACAGTTGTATCTTCACGTCAGATTGAAGCAAAGTACTAATCTTTTGGTGTGTAGGCTAGAAAAACATGAAGTTGGAAGTCAACATGTGTTTACATAATAAACTGAATACTTTTGTACAAATCCGTTCCTTGCTACAATAATACAAATAGTAAAGTATTAAAACAAACAAAATGAAGGCAAGATGGGTACGTGATATGAATAGATGGTACACTTATTAATTTCGTAGAGATTGCCGAATTGAGAACTGACCATATCTAAACTATCGGTCGGATGGTAGGACATCCCGTGGAAGGCGTGGGCGACCAATAGGAGTGAAGAGTTCGGAAATTCTGAGATGGATTTGGGCATCATGACGGCGATTTGTTTAAATCCGCATAAGTTTGATATTAGCCTACTATAATGTCTAATTCACTATCCTGATCCATTTCTCGTGTATTACTCGTCATGGACAGTCTGTCAGAAAAATTTTCTCCAATAATCCACAGCATCTACTCAATCGAGCAACTCGGACGGCTCACCAGTTGGGAGCCAGATGGCAGTCTGCAACTCTGTTGATAAAATTCCTACCACGATTTCACCCCCTAGTCAAGCTGGCTATTCACCTGCAAAATATATTTCGAGCAGATACCGTAAGTTACATACCCTTCTTGTTTTATTCGAACTTAGTTACATTGTCAACAAAATTATTTTAGTTTTTTGGAGATTTGAAAGAAAGTTGACACTAAACAAAGTGAAGTATCATGAAAAATTTGTTGCTTCATTTAGGAGAAGATGACATATAATTAAACCTGTTAGGATTCCTTGTAATTACTATCATTCAAATCACTTAGATGACCCAGGCAATCACACGAAAGAATCACGGTTATGATGGTCCGGATCATATAATTTTCCAGACTAGTGAGCACCTCATTATTAGTCAATGACTTTCGAAATCCTTTTCAGTAAGGTTTTGTATGAAGAGTTCAACGGCTGTACAATAATGTCAAACTACTACTGGTCGTATAAAAATGTCATTAAGCAGCCGATTACTAAATCCAAAAGCTTTAAGACGGATATTTGACTCAAATACACCAGAAAGGCATAAAAAACATGCACATATGGTATGATGAAAGCAGACCTCCTGGGATTTGATTTATTTTGTTGGCTAGTTGTGACCATATAAACCCCTGTCTAGAAACATGACTCCATCCAAGTGTGATGGTACATACACTGTATGATGATGATAAATCGGGAACCCTACCTCGCTAACTACTTTAGTCAACCTCCGGATGAGTGTTGGAGGTAAGCGCAAGACACCGGTGAAACTTTTCAGTATGGAGGTCACGCAGTAGGAAAGAGTGAAGGACCACACAATCGCCACGTTACATGCGAAAGATTTGGTTAGTATTTTCATTCTATAACAGAGGTGTATATCTTCTGGCGAATGGTCGAGGAAGCTAACGTCTTCCGTAATCGGCGGTCTTTAGGTTACTTCATGAATTTAAGACTCAGTATACTGATCAGTCTAGCCTACTAGTCCACTGCTATTCGATGAAGTACTACAGTAGAGGACAGAATATGTCAACACAATCTGAAACAGTTACATAAAACGGTAAGATCATAAATCACGT
Organism: Paragonimus skrjabini miyazakii; assembly: GCA_014338405.1. NCBI lineage: Eukaryota > Metazoa > Platyhelminthes > Trematoda > Plagiorchiida > Troglotrematidae > Paragonimus > Paragonimus skrjabini miyazakii. The sequence goes on along the minus strand of JTDE01000530.1, from coordinate 60,125 downwards.
ACAGGCAAGTACAAGGCACAATGAATAACTGACAAATTATCATTAAGAAAATCGAATAGCATAAACACACGATCGAATTTGTCAACGACATTATGTCTACGGTTATCTTTTTTGCTCTCATATTGTTAGTAAGATTACGTAGTACATTCATTTAAGATAAAATGGTAAGTTAGACTAAACTAGACAAACAGCAGCACTTCAACTACAAGAATAGCGTGCATTTTCATTACTTTTAATGATTTACATAACAGAGCAGCCTTTACACTTCTAGTAGAGTGAGTATTCTTACAAATGCAAACAACACCACACCTGTTGTCTTTTGTCCACATTTTGATAATAAATAAAACGTAACTGGATAGGTTCATGATGATATTTGTTGCCAATTTGTCCATCCTAGAAATAGTTTGAGTTCACAAAGCTAATGTCAATTTTTAGGGTTACAATTTATATAAGACTAACGCGATCAGATGTGTAGGGTTCCATAACTAGTGGTTCACAACCATTTTTAATGGTCTCTGTAGACATGCAGCGGATATGATTTAGTAAAGTCAACTTAACAAGTCTGTCAAAAGACTAATATACTTCAAAAACCCAACCAACATAGTATAGAGTTGACTCACATAGTTACTCGACGATTTGGAACAAACAAGATATAGTTTGCTGAAAAACTTGAAAATAGTACTTCAATGTGATTGTTGTGGGAACACACCTTTTTATGGCACAACGGACAATTTCATTTCTAATCGATTCATTGTGTATTTTGAAGTTATCCAGGAAAGAAGGCCTTTCCAACTCTGCCTAACTTACGAAATTCTGATATTTTTAGGCAGGATGTAATGCGACTATTTGTTTGTTTGACACGTTGTGGCATGATAACAAACAGTATATGCGTACACATTCTAAACTTCAACCATGTAGCTACTATCAGCACTTCACACATTTATGATAGTACACATGGCAACAATTACTATGAATAATCAATGAGGTCCACATTCATATGAACAGGTTACCACATCACAACACTATCAATGATTTGATCATGTTATTTTTTAAGTAGACTTTTCGAATACTTCTCAAGACTCAGTCCGTTTTGGAGCTTTACTGTTGCTCAGCACTTCAACTAAAGGGTTAGTCCATTTTCGGGACAAGGACGATGTAAACTAACTATTGTCATATTGACTATGTAACTTTAACTGCAGTAAACAAGTTGCCTAGGCTGATGCAATATCTCAATTGCTTGAGCCTTTCGACTGTTTTCGAATTTTAACTAACAAGAATGAGTACAGGACTAAACGTCTTCTCATCATAGGAAGACCACATTAGAATTTGAAGTTTAGAACTGTATAAGAATGTGACAAACTGAGGCATCAATATCACACAGGATACCACATCCGTAAAACCAATCATAGTTGGAAACACTCTCATTTACTTATATTCACAGTAGGTTAAAGTGCTTTGTAGAATCCTGTCCAAAACATACGTCAGTAATGAGACAGATACGATAAAACATTTTATACCCTATTTGCAACGTTAAGGAGATGAGATAACTTACAGCTTGCTGTAACCTGGCTCACAAGTGGATACAAGTTTTATTATAAGATATCGGTGTTAGACTCACTGTTTAAAATATAATGAACATAAACGATAAGTCAGGCAGGTTCTCACAACTACAAACAGTGACGACTAACACTCACCCAACGTGTTCACAGAGGGAAATTGTGTCTTCTTTACAATCGGTATATACTGCCGCTCAAATTGTTTGTAGGTACTAAAGTTCTTATTAAGTGCGATTTACGGACTAGCAGTTCTTCCATATTTTGATCTTCAAGACGCTCAGATGCACCATTCGCTAATATTACACCCGAGCTACAAAACGGTACTATCTCATCTTGACTTCAAAGTTAGTCCTGTCTGTAGAGTCTCTGTTAGTTTGGAAGATATATTTAAACTTAGACGTGAATAAATCGATAATTACCTACAAGTCCCTTGTTGGTAAGCTTTCCCGGTCGATCCTATTGAACAATCACTGGCTTTTAATGTCTAACTTTCAGTTTTGGCTATTCCGTAATTAATTTCATCCAATAGTGGCTCTCTTTGGGAGCTTATGAACACGGCGTTTATTGAGTCAGGAGTTAATCAAACGAGAAGCGTACGACAAGCATGTAACGGCGTGAACGGACACTTGACAATACGTTCACGCACTCCACAAACCTACCCAACCCTGTAAAATAATAGCAATTATTGGCTCCTGCCAGGCTGTATATATAAATGTAAATATTTACCTCCAGATTCGTGGTAGAATTGTCACCAATGAATGAAGCAGTAAGTAATGCGTACGAATCTTTTTACAAATTAAAGGCGGAGAATATTGGCTAACAACGGGCCAGAAGTAGTTGAAATACTGCTTAGTTGTTGCGGTTACACCCTGTTGATTTCGTTTTAAGTCAAAGACGGGGATTTACCTTGCAGGCCAATGAAGCCTATGTTGCGTGTGGTGAACCGCTAAGCCATATAACGTGCTTCAAACAACAGTTTATTTCATGTCAACACAAAATAAAGGAGACGAAGTAATTTTGAGTTCATAACGTGCAATTATTTAACCATGTTGTGTACTTTACTGAAAGGTTTCTCTAACCTACCTGAGAAGAAAGTTGAATATCATTTCAAGCCCTTAAAATATACTGCATAATGCTACAAAACGTGATCATGTATAAGTTGAACAAAAAGCTTGAATATTCCCCACGCTTGCTAGAGATCATGTTGAACTAGCTCTAAAGAGGACTGCATTTTACAGATTAGTATTAATCCCGTTTGTCACATTAATATCCAAGGTGACAGCAACCGATTGATTCGCCTACCACTTGGAACAAGCCGGAAACTGAAACAACGATTTTGAGCTGCGAATTAAACTCTTTTTGTTTTGGCAGTAAATCGTGAGAGGATCATTTGAATTAGAGGATTATGTTATTATACGTTACGCTGACACACTATCTTCAGCCGATTATCATTCGAAGATATATGACGGTGAAAATTACGTACCATGCACATACGAACTCAACGTTCACAACCGATATATAGATTCGGGTTGAAACACACGGGAAGAGGTCATCAGACAAGAGTTTTAGTTTTGTTTCAGTGAATACAGTGCATATACTTCAGCTTAACTGGTATTGTAACACTGACATATGAACGTAGGGAGGAAGTAAACTACTTAATTGCTCTTTGTTATCAAATAGACCTTATTCCCCGTTTTTGAATTGTGTCCGTGTTTCTCAAATTCTTTATGACCTACCTTTCAAATTCAGTCGATGGCTTCGGGATCCGTGTACACTTTTCTCTCAGGTTTCAGATTTTAAAAGTGTCAACTATTCCACTTTTACAGAACAAAAGAAAACAGGCCATGTTATACTGTGTTTTTTTTGCGAACAGATACAAGCCGATCGTTCAATTTCAGTAATTAATGTTGACTTGGATGGCCTAACAAGTGCGCCAACTTTTTTATTTAAACTGTATTTTTTGCAAAACCTCGAAAGATAATTTCAATCCTTGACTACACTGATTGAAAAGATCACATTATATAATACTAACAGATCAGAGAATGTAATGACCAGAAATTAACTGATCACACACTATTTTTTATTGAGGTTGCGTTCGAATATAAAATATGCGAATCGGGGGCATTATCTGGTACTTCATTATTTTGAACTAAAAGTGGTTCAGCATTTCAAAAATTTATTATAATCAGTGAGATTCTTGGGTTGCCTTGTGTTGGTAAACAGCTTGCGTATGATAATTAGATTATATCTTTTTTAGGCAACATTTTTTAAACTTTGTAGAATTTATTAGTATAAACATCACTTTTTTGTTAATTTAAGTGGGTAATGTTCTGTAAACACCCACTGTCACTTTTCATTACGTCATCAGATATATTGGCTTTCAAATTTAATTATAGTGTATTGTTATTTATTATTTAGATTTATTTATCATTATAAACCAATTTATACCTGAACTGAATATGAGTGGACAGTACATTACTAAATTCCGTACAATAAATCACAATACATATGTTTGCCGTTCCAAAGGAAAGAATTTGGTGAAATCGTTTTAAAAATGGTTTTTCGGTAGAACCTATGAGAATTGCACCAAATTGGGCTGCAATTCCACCTGGTCATCTGAGGGGAAATATGAACGTAAAACATTTCTTGAGGAAGATTTCAAACAGCAAGCAAAAAACCATGAGGATTTTATAACTAAAACCCAGAAAGAAATGTCATTAATTAAATAATGCTTTCCACATGCTGTGTTTGTAAACCGATTTAGCAATATATGCACACACTAGAAGAAGAGATATATTCAAGCCGCCAGAATGTATCAGCACCAGGTAACCCGTAACCAAAATCGAATAGACAGCTTAATGGTAGATTATGAATAAAACTATTTCAACCCTTCTATATTGGACCGGATATTAATGGCATTTATAGTCGTGAGAATGGGCTAGATGAACTCTGCATTTGTGTTCTTAAAACATGCATGAAACTGTGCTGATTTAATTTTTTGTAGAAAACTGGAAAAATGTTTCAGTCAAATAGTCAAACAACAGCCTAACCTAGGTATTTTCATGAAAAATACATTAGACTACACACAGGAGAAATATTAAGTGCATATGGTTAAATCATAAAACAAAAACTCAATTTAGTGCTTAAAAACTTTGTTGACATGAAGATATATACCAAATGTTGTGCATAACGTTGGAATTGGATTGTTTCATCTTTACGAAACTATATTAAGTTCACTGAATTAGTGTGTTCATACACAGCTCCATACTGATTGACTTCCTGTGCGAGGACATTAACTAACAAAAGACTAGCACAGAATTGATAGTTTCGTAGAATGTTTAGCAGTAGGTGAACTCAGACTTCCTTCTTCGACTGAGGACAACAGGAATTGTATAAATAGCCAGTTCTGTAAACATGCGCAACTGCATTCTAGAACGCCCGAATAACAAATATATATTACCTAATAAATGCATCTTTGTTTAGATTTCGGGTCATCCAGTTGCTCATTATCTGAACTTCCGGTTACTGGGAATCGACAACCAGTGAGAAATGTTCAAGACTGCTACTTTTAACTAGTCTTGCCGTTCAAGAAAATAACGCCTATTAGTTTGAAGCTGTGAGTCTGTCCAAACCGCAGGTATAATCGTACATTTCTGAAAACGAAGCCAAAAATTACTTTACATCACACGGATAAATATAAACTCACCTTGATTGCTATACTTGCAACTGAGTTTGTATGGTACAAAATGCGTAGGCGAAAGTGAGTAAACGATATAAAACTTTTCAGGTTGGTTAACTTCAACAGATATATCTAGAACTTACGTACCCCTCGAGTAAATCAGACCAGTCAATATTTATATGATAATATGATGCCTCACTTCGCATTACTCAATGTACCGTGTATTTAAAGTCAACGTCCCCAACGTCACAACAGTTAAAAATAGAAGTACACAAGGTCACCGATAAGAAGCTGGGTATTTAGTTAATTACAATTTGAACATCGCTCACAATTGATTTCAGCTATTGCATTCAAAAAGACTTTGTAGCCATCCACTTTCGAAAAGGAGCATTAGACTTGAGGTTTGTTCTTACAAGAGTTCGTTAGTAGTGTATCTCTTTATCATGGCCGAGACTAGAACTCCAGCCACATTTGTGTGAGGCAACCATGTCGACTACTGCAACTGAATTGCTATACATAGGTATTCGTTCGCATTCGCTTCGGAAACACGTTAACTTTCAACCAGGAGAGCGATGTTTGTCTTGGGGGAATCGATTAAAATTAACAACAGGACTAATGTGTCTGCTGCTCGAGGTGACCAGGAAGCCTGAGTACTACTCACAAGTGAATGTTGCTGAACGTTTACATGTGATGACTTAGTGATGCCTAGTTTGAGTCAGTGGCGCAACTGCAAACATGGCAGCCTAATAGGAACATGGTCGGAGTTCTAGTTCCGGCTACGGCAGGGATATACTCTAATGATGTACACTAAGAACAGCAAGACCTGGGTTTAGTGCCCTTTTTCAAAAGTTGCTTTCTGGGAAATCTACGAGAATGTAACATATGTGATCGCTTAGTTATGATGTTCGATTTCACGTATTATGCCAGCTTCTCGATAATCAACAAGTGGACAGCTTTGAAAGGCGTGGTTGTGGCCAAACTGATGGAATGTCATGTAGGTGCACCATACTTCCTCCTCCAGATAGGTATCTACAAGACGAACCGTTCATTTGTGCTTCAAAAAGACGTCACCGTAGAATATCACTTATGTATAGATGTAGACTTACCTACCTACCACACCTACCAACATTAAATGAAAAAGGGCTACTCATCTTGCGGAACAATCTACTTAATAAGTCTTGAGCAACTTTGTAGAGGCAATGTTTTGATCTCTGAAAAAATGTACATGAGCGTACACGAAGCCACCGAAGAACCACCTGTTTCACAATGGATGACCAATCACTTTCTGAAAGGTTCATTGCTAAATATACATAACCCTATCTTACGACAACATCCAAGCTGTTTTTCACGAGAAGCAAACATTGCCTTTAGACTTAATTCTGTTCTAGCTAGCAACTTTTCAGAAATGGAACTCAACGCTTATACTCAAAGAAGTTTTGTAAGTGGATTAAGAAAGACACAACGTTACAAGCAAGTTGTACTACTCATCTTGGATTGCCTTCCTAATCAAAAGAATAAAAGATCAGTTTCATTTATTTTTGTACACAACGACCGTCGATTAACTGAGTTGACACATGTCTCAATTTATTGAGTATAGGAACTTTAACAACATAAAGCAAATGATGGTAAAACTGAATGGACAAGTGTATTATGGTAAGAAAATGAATCACACGCTATCGCTACAGTCCAGGAAAAATAGTTTACTGGCTAGTAGATAAATGGCTCTCGCCAAAGGTGAACAAGTTGGTAGTTCTTAGGTCAGTAAACCTGACGAACTTTTATTACCATACTTTTAACAAGTGCATGTTCAGTATATACATCTGCAGAATCCTCGTCGTGTTTGTCGGACTGACTTGCCTGTTGTCGTCAGTTAAATTGGTCCTCGTTTCCCAAAACGTGATTGTTTGATAAGCATACGATGGTGTTAGCATCTAAGATCTCCCCCTTAGGTTTTTTGAGTTAACGCCTAGCAAATTGAACAACTTGAAACTGATAAATTGGCAAACCACGTACGTTATTTGTCGAGCTTGTGAAGTGACGAAGTTCAGGATGCTGTCATCGTCTATCGACAGAATGTCCATCATCTCATCTGAGAAGACGTTATTGATAGGCAATAAGCTTGACACTTAAGCTCTTCTGTAGTCAGTAACCATTTTCGTTAATATATCCTTAACATTTTACTTGAGGAAATCCAAAATGCCCGAAGCGTCATGCAAAACAACTGAACATCTTGGTAAACCAAATTTGACCAGAAACTGGATTAAACCTGCAATGAACAAAGTGTTCCGTCTTATTGTTGATTTTTTCAGGATAAATTATTTAGCTCCCAATCAGTGGGGTATCAATCTAATATTCTTCATACAAAACTTAATCCACAAGGGGTTAAATGAGCAAACGCTCAATTTCGACCATTCTTTTCAAGCTTCTGTAATTATAAAACATATGCGTCAAGTGTGGAACAAATCATATAGGTCAGCAAATTCATTACAGAGTAGGGCGGATCACGTCTATTAGAAGACACTGATGATGATGTGGAACAAATCATATAGGTCAGCAAATTCAATACAGAGTAGGGCGGATCACGTCTATTAGAAGACACTGATGCTGGTATATATCACCAATATGTTGTGTGGACCTGGAAGGTTCAAGCTTTCGGTTGGTCACGTGGTTTGCTTGAACAGGTCAAATAAACGCGATTTCATAAATGACAGAAAATATAGAAGATAAGCTCACGTTCGAATAAATCAACTGATTTAGAGCTCTTTCACGCATAATTAATTGGTGAGCAGCATGACACATTTTGTATACACCATGAACAGACTTTGTTGAGAGGAAAGTAGAAGTTGTTTTGTTATTAAGAGGTAGCTATTGTAGCTCGGCATTGGTGTCCAAACTGTATAAGTTACTTAAGACAAACTTGGCTATAAACTACCCAAAATTATCACTTACTGTAAGAACTAACGCTCATTGGTAGGCAGCGCATCGTTCTTGCTAAATTGGTGTACATGAACAACCTACACAAATGTGATTAAAAGTTCTACTGGAGTGAAAAATTTACTTGCGGGACGTTAAGTTCAAAATTTACGTCAACCGAATGAGAACTGAATACATTCAATATACTCAGCAGAGATAATACTGGCAGTGAGCATAAAACAAGTTAACAGTCATTTGCTACTTAAAGAAATCACGATTTCCAGTGGGAATATTACTGGATCGCTTCAACCGCAGGCCGATAACAGCGCAATATTTTACCTATCTTGAATTAAGCCTTCAAACTCCTGCAACTTAAAAGGCTGTGAACTATTTCAGTAGCTGCGTTGACACGCTGTCAGCATTCGGCTTTATCCTTGACATCAGCCGTTATTGATGTCTGCATAATCCATAGATACATACTTACCTTTTCAACTAACAATAAATGGTGATCTTTTTACAATGTCTTTCAATAAAGTGCGAGCACTACGGAGTAGCAATAAACATAATTTTCGACGTAACAGTATTCGTTACTTTCAATTTGAACAACACATACAATTGACCGCGGTATTCGCATTAAGATAGACTATCCAACCGGCTTCTTCCACAAAAAAAAACACTAGACCCGAGCTTCGCTTTTTCTATAACGCGTCGATATTATATGTTCTTTTCACGGTCACGACAGTAATTTGGTTAGATTTTGATGGGGTAACAGTATTGATTTGATGTTTGGCAAGTGAAGCAGAGGTCAAGAAGAATGTCTCATGAAGGCTTGATATTACTCACAATTGATGAGACCTGTGGATAGTTTTCGACACAATGTTTAGATTAAGTGTCACTACTTCCCTTAACCATCACATATCTGGTTCCTATTAACTGCTTACGACGCGATAACCGTGGAGTGAGTTGAGGTTGTACACTCGCTTCAATTTTAGACGTGATGCCTAAATCAAAGCAAACGAAAGATTAACTGAGAAATTAAAAACAAACTGCCAATGACTTTTTGAAAGTCATATAACACTAGTGAAAAGGACAAAAACAGATGTTTTTTGTTCATTCCTGGTAGACAGCCGGAATTCGGGATGTGTTTGAAAGGTATATGAGAGTTTGTACTGAGGAAGATCGTACAGCTAAAGCCTACTTGTAGACGTCACACTCTCCGCACATTATACAGTATTACGAAAAGGATAACATTCTTCATGTAAGACGATCTGTCAACAGATTCACCATCAAGGCATCATAAACACTATTCAATTAGCTCAAATAACTATCAAAAGCGTCAACGAGGATTTTCATCAAGAAGGAGGGGGCTTGATTTCACGCAAAAGTTTACGCTGCTATATTTTTTACACAACAAACGTTGACAGAAGAATAATGGGAAACTTTTGTACTCATCGCCAAACAATCCAGATTCATGTGCTTCCGAGAATTTGTTAACAGTTTTGAAAAACCAAGTATTTTAACCGAAGTATTCCTGTAGATTCGTGGACCAGGTATTCTTAATCTCACATGTTATTGTCAGAACCCCCTCTGTATCAGTTACTTAAAACAGTTTGAGCTACCAAGTTAGGCAAACGTAATTAAGTTGAAAGTGAGACGTACTGAAAGCTGAAAAATGTCTGAACATCCACATAACTTGCAACTTATTTCACTTCATTTGGTAAGCTACATACTCAGGTGGGAAAGAGCTATGATTTTATAATGCACCTGTCACTTTCTTGCACAATGCACTCTGGGGCAGTTAAAACTTGTAAGGTGTTTTCAACATTACTGTAGGTATTGCCATAGTATAGAAAACAAAACTACATAAATATTTATGCTACTGGAAAAATTCATGATACGATGAATATTTCTAAATACTTCATTAAAACATTATATTTTACCAGCTTATGCTCTGGGTGTGTAGATAGCGCTCTTGAAAACAAATATTTTCTGTAGGCAAACTATGAAACGTACATTAAAAATATATTGTAAGTATCCTCATTTGATCAAACGTTTACTCTGTCACTGAATGAAGCGTAACATAACTTGACCTGACCGCTAAACTTTATAGTGTTGCTCAATGATTGAATAATATTGTTATGTAGAAACATAAGGAAGAATTTTAAGACGGAATTTTTTTATCTATGCGGTTGTTATACGATACCATTGTGCTTAAATGGGTTCATATTTGTCAAAGAAATCTCAAATCAACCCAAGAATACTTTTAATGAAGCCAGCGGGAATAAGAAAATGGGGTTTCGCGAGCGTTTTTTTAAAACTGCCTACCGGTCGCGGATCTTATATTAAGAGGAAGATGGTGACTATTTTGTATAAAAACAAATAAGTCTGTGTTTTCGGAAAATGACGTATACCTATACAGAGTAAACGGAATAAACCTGATAAATATGTAAAATGTAACAATACTTCTGTCTCACAAGTGATCGCATCTGTCACCTTCTCATCGAATTTTCAGTTGACGCTTTTTAAATAGTTGCAGTTGGCTGTGGCTTTGATCTTGTTAGAGCTCGTCCGTAGGGCACATTCTTTCCACGACCGGGACTAGAATTCCAGTCATGCTTCGGTCAGACAACAGAGTTGACCTCTGCATCACTGACCTCACGTTAAACACGATCGGAATACCACGTTTAAGAGCTAAACTACGTTTGCTTACCAGTAATGCCTACATTGTCTGATAGTCAAGATAGGAGAAACTGTTGTCTGTTAATTCCAGTTGGTTATTCAGCTAGAAGGAATTTCGAGACATCGACTTCATTAAACCTGCTAAGTATACATATCACAAGTGTAAAACACGAGTCTGTTACTTTGTCGAAAGAGAACTGTTGTCTAAATCCGAATGCTCTCATCAACCGCGAGTAAAGTTTACTTTGAAAGTAACCAAAAACCTGACTACTGAACGCCATCATCTTTACAGTTAGTCAAGTAATTTCTCACGTTTTTATATTCACATAATGCCTAAATTTGGCTTTTCACGGTATATTCAACATGTATTCACCCGTCTTTGTGTTTTGGTCTTTTCACTGGTTGATAGATTAATACACATCATCCCGTTAAATGTCAAGTTAATACTTTGCATATCATATGTATATCATATGATCAACCGAACTAAAGCGATAAATAATTCTGATGTGATAATTCATGTGAAAGTTTTTACCGCAATGCTAACCAAATTGGGGAGGTTAACACGTCTCAACACAATAACTTGATATGCTCCGAAAATTTCGATTCGGGATGAAATCATACAAAATCTGGCTGAGTAGAAGCTCGCCAAGCGTTAGCATGCAGAAGTTCATGTAAGAACCATGTTATGGGACTCAACAAATGTGAGAAAAACGTGAGAATATTGAATAACCGGTGTCCCACCTAAACTTAGATAGAATTCGATGGGTGATACTTGTAGAGTAGTCACGTGTAGTGTCGTTTTACTGAGATAAAACTGTGTGAGTATGCTAAGGTGTTTAGGATTTCTTTTGAGGAAGTAAATACTACAGTAGAGCAATATTATCAGCTGTGAAACACTAAAGTCTTAATGAGTCTTAAAGTATAATGGCAAGGTATGAAAATCTATTTCAAACCGAACAAATAAAGGCAAGATTATTGACACTCATGTAAACAAGAACGCTATTAGGCATCACTGTGTACCTGTATGTGTTGGTTCATTTACTAACAGTTCAAACTTTTGGTAATGGTGGTCAATTTCCACTTTCATATTTGTCACTTAATTGTTTGTCAGGTCTACTTTTAGCTAGAGATAATGGATAGTTGCCGGTGAGAGTCCAACGTATGTGTAACATTCCTTCAGAAACCATATTGTTAGCATCCAGTTACAGTTGACATGGCAGGCTTCACGGTTTTTAACACTTTAGTGTTTGATTTTGGTACTTATCATTAGTAACACGAAGCTATGATTTATCCTGAGGAAGCTATAAGAAAGCGGATATCTCGGTGACGTTAAATGCTATTGCCCATTCATGCTATTCCACACTAACTTCTTAAACACATGATAATCTGGAAGTTTTGTCTGACTGTTGATAAGCTAATCTTGTTTATCTTTGTCAACCTAACTAAAGGAACCTTCAACATTTGATATTTGTTGAGCAAGTTTTGACATTTTCACTTTTTAACCAGCAACTACTGTTGCATGGTACCACCTTGTTGCACTATCCAAAATCCTATTCACTTGTCACTATGATAGTCCCTTATAATTAGCTTTTCCTATTTTGCGGTAGTAATTTATAAAAAAATAACCATAAGAAACGAGCAAAATGACCTGGGAAGAAATCTTACATTCTGCTATATTCTTCTATGAACTTAATAATTAAAAAAGCAAGTGGCTACTTTTGGTCCTCATTTACTTATAGAACACTGCATTTGATCCCTCCCTATATTGTTAAGTTAACATTTGTTTGTCGTTAATCAAACTTCAAATCCACTCGATGAATATGGGCAGGAGACTGAATACAGTGTACTTAGGTTAGTGGGTTGCTATAGGCTAGATCTCGGGTATCATAGAAAAGGGTAGTCCATTTTCTCCTAAAATGCCAGCCATTGTCTAGTGGAATACCGTCCATGATACAGATGGTAATTGGATGTCAAAGTTGGGTGATCTTTACGTGTCCAACGGTAGAGTATTTTACGTGAACGCATTAATCGATAACTTTCAAACAATCCAACCCCACAGTGCAACAAACCCACTTTTATAACGGACATCATATAAGATCACATCGTTTATTCCAGGAAAACTAAATTTCCGTTAGTCCACAACTGACCACTCTCATGCGTTGCCTCCAAACAAGGGATTGGGCCAGCTAGTTGTTTTGATTTGAGATCGTTTAGTCAACTTGGAGGAGTAAGTGAGGATTTGTTTCAGCTGGCAAATCAAACGAGTTTCCTCAGATGTTTAACAAAATGGGCTGCAAGTTTAGCTTACTAATTAATACTGACAACGCATGTAACCTCATGTAATGTGTAGCTAGGTGTCCAATAAAATTGGGTTGCTTGGAAGCTGGTTATCAATAAACTTAATCAAAAATGTAACTTGATTTGTGAACAGTATTCGATTTGCTGCAATCGGCCGTATTGCGTTTGACAAGCCCATATGGGCAGGATGAATGAGATGTAGCAAGTTGTACACCGCTAATCTTTTTTTATCGATCAACCATTATCATAGTGATATTTTGAGTGTACAGTTCAAAAATGTATCATTTACTAATCACGACATTGTATTCACAGTTGAAAAAACTGATACCCAACCTTTGTCGTATTGATAATACGAAGCCGATCATATAGATTAGATCACAACTTACTAGTTCCATGTCGGTGGTAAAACGGTTTATGGATTCTTGTCACTGTAGACATACATAACTCCTTCCAGGCCGACTTGGGGCACAACGTGCAACATAATTCCATGAATATTTGGTCAAAAAACACCAGTTACTACAAGGGGTTTCGTTCGGTGCTCAGGATCACGTTTGACTGTTTGCCTGTTGGCCCATTCAGTCACACAAGCAGCATCACACACCAGTTCAAACTTTCGGATGGCCGTCCCGTTCCGTGGCTGACATATGATTCGTGACGGACAACTCAGCAAACAACCTCGCAAGATGAGTAGTCGGGGGTAGGGTTACTTTTAAGTCGAACATCACCCACAACTGATCGCACCTGTCACATTCTCATAAACGTTGCAGTCGGCCCCTTTCGAACAGATGAAGCACTAGACTCGAGTTTCGCTCTCATTAAAGTTCGTCAGTAGTGCATGTCTTTGCCACTGCCGAGACTAGAACTCCGGCCACGCTGTTCATGAGGCAACTGTGTTTACCACTGCACTACTGACCTCACGTTGGACACGACCGAATTATCATATGTGAACACAGCCACTTTCGCTTGTGAGTAATGGGTATATGAAAGCCAAAATCCCCAACTACTCATCAGTAATCAGATGCCGCTCAACAATTCAATGATTTGTGTGATTTTGATTTGGGAAGAAGTCCTAGACGAGGGATCATCGATTGGAGTTAACAGACAGTAACTGGTTCTTCTCTCGAGGTGTTTGGGCAACCAGGGCATTACACGCAAGTGGAAGTGATTGAGTGCTGACAAATGATAATTCAGTCTTGCCTAATGTGAGGTCAGTGACGCAGTGGTAAACACGGTTGTCTCTTGAACAGGGTGGCCGTGGTTCTAGTCCCGACAGTAGCAAGGATGTGCACTACTGACGAGTTCTAATGAGAACGAAACTCGAGTCTAGTGCTCCTTTTCGAAAGGAGTCGACTGGAAAGTCTATGGGAATGTGACAGCTACGATCAATTGTGGGTGATGTTCAATCTACATGAAAATTAAAATCCCCTATTACTCATCAGAAATCACATACCGCTCAATAAGTCAATGATTTCTGTGAGTTCAACTTGGCGAGAAGTTTCAATAGAGGGGTCATCGACTGGGGTTAACAGACAGTAACTGTTTCACCTCTCGAGGCACTCGGGTAACCTGATCGCCAATGTTCTTCTAGTTCATTTACTTTGGTGAGATGAAGGTAAACAACAGTTTTATCCACGTTATCTTCCACGTGAAGTTAAAAATAGTTCAGTGTGCCGCCTTACTGCGCTCGGTCTACAGGTTGAAACCCACCATATATAAGGTCACTAAATTGTACATTCTTTAAACCAAAATCATTGTCAATCAAAAATATATCTGAAGGTGTTTGTGGACATCAATGCATACTGTGTTGCTCACAGCATGGCAGTGGATTTCGTTTCTGCCCTGAACTTACTCAACTGAAGCATGGTCAGGTGACTCTATCAAATTCAGTCTGACTGCAAAATGAAGCAGATATATTTGACATAACTCAAAGTGATATAAGATACAAATGACCATGTGAATATCTTTCACTGTTCAACGTGGAAATATATTGTTCGATAAACAGGCCAAATTTTAGGATTTTACAGTCGGCTAGAATGGTTTGACAAATAAACAGACTCCGAAACTCAAGAAACGCTCGCCATCAAGAGGTGCCCCGGTAGCAAGTCATTCTGAAATGTGTTAGCGTGAGTTCCTAAACACCATACTAAATTGTGCCCGTGAAGCCGTTATCAGCTTGACATGAAAAATTTAAAATTGTTCACAAACTTCGAGATACAAATAAAAACTTATTCCTACCGCATGATCCTACAGTAAGTGTACTGTGATAAGACGTTTTATATCCGGTAGAAATCAATACCTCCATAAAACCCCAGAGCGAACAAACGTGACACAGGAACAAAATAAAAGTGATCGAGGGTTTGAACTATATATTATTCAACCAGACAAGCCTTTGGTGCTAAAATCATGTCTGAGGATCCCGCCAACAAAACCACAGAAAGCTCAACGGATATTCGGTTGAATGAACGCGGCCAAACTGCAGTTACTAAAAACGGAAAGGCATTTAATGACCAGTAATTTATATCTGTGTACAAATGAACCTGACAACAATAATTGTAGTGAGTACCAATCGCTGACTTCCTTGGATATCCGGTAACGGATTCAATCATCTACTACTTTTAGTTAGTCTGGTTGATAATTATATTGTCTGACCACAGAAAGCGCATAGCCAATCAGCAACCTTTTCATTAATACGATAAAGATATCCTGATTTCGGAAGGTGGAACAGTGCTTGTTGAGGATTGTTCGTCCAAGTCAACAACAACAACAACAACAACAACAACAATCCAAGGCAATATTAAAAAGGTTCATCTCCATTACCAATAAGAAAGAACAAGCAACGCGCCGTTTTATTTTTCACCCCGTAGCTCAATAGTTACTCAACTTTGTCATAGGTATAAGTGAGAAATAAAAAGGAATCTGTGAAAACATTTTTTTATTTCCTAGCTTGATGGATATTATTTTGGCGTTTGTGTGACTATCCAATTTTCGAATGAATGAGACAAAATGGTTGGCCACAAACGCATTTGCTCTTTTTCTGCAGAATATTGCATGATTTGTACATCAAACACAAAATTGGCATAATTTCTTGAGAAGAGGTGAAACACTTATGCGGTCAGCAGTTTAAATCTGTGACTGGCAGCTACTTAGACAAATGCGGTTAGGCAAGAAAAGGTCAAATGCCTAAGTGATTTTGGATTTAGACGAGTAATAAGCTGAATCAGTTTTACGCATATACTTCCTTTACAAATTGGATTATTGTAATAGCTAGATGACAGCAAAACCTTATAGAATGTGAGCAGCTAACTAAAATAATCACTTGTGGGTTTCACCAAATGTGCACCAAGCTTGCAAACTCATTCAGTCCGGTGTTTTAATAAACGTATTTTCAAATACCGGCTAGGAGACAAATGGTAGAAAAACCGTTTGCGTGTAACCGAGACATAATTACTACGGAAGGTGCATCGCAACACTAGTTTGATGAAGTTTCCCATATAATGTAATCAATGACATAATTCAAACTGACTATCACCCACGTTGGGCACGACCGAATTGTTATATGTGAACACTCAATCACTTCCGCTTGAGAGTAATGCCCTGGTTGCCCAAACACCTCGAGAGAAGAACCAGTTACTGTCTGTTAACTCCAATCGATGACCCCTCGTCTAGGACTTCTCTTCAAATCAAAATCACAGAAATCATTGAAAGGTTGAGCGGCATCTGATTCCTGATGAGTAGTTGGGGATTTTGGCTTTCATATACCCACTACTGGCAAGCGAAAGTGATTGAGCGTTCACATATGATAATTCGGTCGTGTCCAACGTGAGGTCAGTAGTGCAGTGGTAAACACAGTTGCCTCATGAACAGCGTGGCCGGAGTTCTAGTCTCGGCAGTGGCAAAGACATGCACTACTGACGAACTTTAATGAGAGCGAAACTCGAGTCTAGTGCTTCATCTGTTCGAAAGGGGCCGACTGCAACGTTTATGAGAATGCGAGTGCTGTGATCAATAATGGGTGATGATCAACTTAAAATTAACCAAACCCCGACTACTCATCATTAACAATATATTGTTCGGTGAACCAACCGGAGGTTGATTTGATGCGCACGAATTCTACTTAATAGTGTGATAGTCTGACAACGTTAATTAATATAGCAATTGTAATTACCTTGCTAATAGATGAATTCGCTATTACGAACGTAACAATTGCCGCTAGTGAAGAATGCATGCACAGAGAACCTGGTTGCCTACAATTCTGGCGTTGGCGAAGTAATCTGAAAAGCGTAGTAATTTATCGACTACTCAAAGCCTCCGAATGCTAGGTCGACCCTATGTTGACTGTTTTCCGGATGATCATAATTTAACAGCTTGGGAAGTTGAAAAGTAAGTGGAGGTTATGTCAGCAGATACATTGTCTATGCAGCTGTAATGAGGAAATCACAATTGACCTCGACTGTTTTGGAAGTAATCTGTGTTGGATTAAACCCACAAGACTACTGAAAATACCGCATTGCACTATGTTTCCAGAGACGTAAACTGTTTCGCCTTAATCTAAGACATCCGAGTTTTGTTGAAATCGTCCCCAGAAGGTAAACAAACTTGGTCCGGGGGTAGATGCTGGAATTTTAACCAGCTAGTTCGAAAACCCTCAGTATAGCCGTTTTGATCAGCAAACATCCTAGGCGATGTTCGGTTTTCTTCTAACGAACCTTTCGTACACCTGGTGATTCATTACCAGACCTTCTTTCAACGACAAGTAGCGAACAAGCAGGAGCATAGGAGAGGATTTCGGTCTACCAGACAAAACTGTGTGGCTGGTGGTCAAATCGTTAAATTTTATATTTGTCGGCCCACACTGAAATTAAAGGTGAAGGCCAGTGTCAAGTTTACCGTCAGATATGAATTCAAGCTAGTAAATCTGGTTCGGTTGATATATAGCTTAGAAAACTGGGCTTTAAATTATTTTTTTTCCGGCACCCCTCTCTAATGAATGTTGAATGCAGATCCCTAGAATAGTGTAATATAGTCAAAGAAGATTTTTTCTTGTGTGATGGGAAGAATTGTTCTTACGTTTTGGCTCTGTGGTGACTAATGATTTTTCAGGGCATTTTCTTTGTCATTCGTACCAGTGATGTTAACTAGTCAAACGGTTATTTGCAACAGGCACAAGATAATTCCATAAATGTATTTGATTTCAGAGCTCGAGGTGGACGGCCACTGTAGTGTTTGCTTACTATGCCTCATTTTCTCTTTATCAGATATAGTTTTGTTGTGTAGGGGGACAATCACCAAAATTTACTCGTCCCTTAAACATTAGCGCGATTTTTTAAAAGGTCTGTATTGAACTATAGTTTAATTATGACAGTATGAGTGAAAAATCAATACCGAAATTTAACATTATTTTATGGCAGTTTGAGTGGAATATTATCAATCAAGAAACACTTCAGTAAGTATTTTTTTGTTTTTAGTGGGATATCTGAAGACCAGAGGTGGCAAAAAGGCATGAGTTTTTCATTTGTCTCCCGTTATACCACCTCGGTACATCTTGCTACCTTAGAATCAGACAATCTCAGGTTATTTTGAATTATTGTTGTTTATAAATATTGAAGAAATATGACTAACGCACTTTGCCTGACCTAATAGATAGTACGTCTGTATGTTAACAGATCCACTGGCGAAATTAAATGGCAATGGCTCCATAACAACCACAGAATGTTCAACACTTGTACAAATGGAGAAACAGGGTCAAACCGCAGTTAGTACACGCTGAAAGCCTTCATCCAACGTTAACATATCTGTGAACAAATGAAGCTGTTACCAATAGGTTTGTAGTAAAAAATCATATAAACACAACCACCGATTTGTTTGAATATCTGGCAATGCGAGTAATCAACTGTTAACTTTAACTGGTCTGACTCAGTTATATTTTTCATTGGCTTAATAAAAGGCATTATCCAGTAGTTACTCCGGTTTTACTAAGCGCATATTTAGAATCCGCTAAATAGAACCAGGATTAGGAGGGCTTGTCTATTGACTACAGGAACCGTTAAAGCCATAAAGAGGAGACGAAGTAACCCAGTGTCAGTCAACTTAATCCGCATTACCGTGAGGAACCACACAGTTTGTTTGTCCAGCCCATAACTCACCTGTTGTTGTAGTATGTCTCCACTCAAAAGTTAGATTTAAACAGGACCATTTCTTTATTTTGGTGTATGATGGACAGATTACTTTAGCCTGAGCATCACGTTGAGCTGTACGGATGGCCATTATGGGATATTTGAAAGCCTCACTAAGTTTGTTTCAAAGAATGCTATGATCACTCTATTTTACAGTGTATAACAAACATAATTGCACCCCGTCTTCGAATCAGTGTTGAGTGTATGCACCTAACCACTTTCGAGTAACTTTCAAGCAACGTTATTCTTTTTTATTCAGTTCTTATGAAAGCCTACACAAAATACAACCATTGTGCCAAACACATCGAAAGTCGACCTTTTCAAATTAATACATGTGGGTACATTTTTTGAGAAACGGTAGCATTTTTATCTAGTTTTAGGATACTGATAGTGAAAATTAGAAGCAGTTCTAATACTCACCTTCGCAAAAACGTTAGTACTGCAATCTGTTGAAAGTATTAACCGGGCGCTGAATTTCAGCGCTTGACTTGAATTGAAAATCTTGCATGCGCTTTATTGACGATTCTCTGAACATGCTGGATCATATTTTGCAGATTGAAATATATAATCGAGTTAAACCCAATACTCAACTTGGGGCGCATTGGAATTCGCAATTCTCCTAGTTGAATGGTTGTCACGCGTATCTTTATAAAGATTATGTATCGCTAGATCGCTGAATTCGTTGCTGAGTTTGCAACTCGTGACCTGTAATGAGTGGATACCGTTAATATGTTGAAGAAGTTAGTCTAGTTCATTTCTTTACTACGATACATCACAATTTTATCATGTTTTGTAAAGTAGGTTTTTTTCACATTTATTGTCCCGCAGTCTCCTCCAACAGATATAACTCAAAAATATATCTCAAAAATTTGTGTAGCAGTTACTCAGATTCGTTTCCAAATATTCAGTTCGTATGCAAGAACTACGTGACGTATATGTGACAGAATTACATACATTCCAGGAAATCTCCACTTCGAGAGCACTGACTCAAATCATTCCTAAGTGTCAAGCCGCACCTCGTGGAACTGCTTTAATTCAAAATCTTGAATATGCCTGATTTCTTTAAAAATAAATTGTTAATATCACTTCGAAGAATATCACTGTCCGAGTCTTTTCCTTGCCCTGCTCAATGTCATTACAGAAACAAACTGTTTTGGAGGGAGCTTACTTATTCTAGACACATTCCTGTATTTCTATTGTCTCACGTGACACAACACAAATCTTTCTCAGCTAATGCAAACAACAGTAGATGCAGTTTGCTTACTGTGCAACCTTTCCTTCACCGCCTAATCCTCAATCTCCATTGGCGCATTTCATTCTGTTTATTCTATATACGAGTTCCAAGATATTTACAGTGGAACTCTCCCAGTGCATGAGGATGGTTTATTGGTCGTTTGGGAGTTGTCATTTTCCACGTTCTCAATTTTCCAATTGAAAACTGTGTACACTTTCCATGTAAGGAGTTACTAACAGGTTTTGTACACCTATTCTTTTCGGTTCTGTCCAGGGAACAGTTCTTCTGTTAAACAACAAAACTATGCGACTCTGAGGTCTGTTCAAAATGATCTGCTCTTGGGTTATACGTAGTAAACACCTTTATGCAATACTTAGACGTTGGCCTACAGTTCATTGTTTGTCGTCGGCAAGTATGTAATGGTTTATTGTAGTTACTGGGGGACGGAAACAAATGAACTGACCTACCTAAACATTTTTACACTCTGCGTATACCTATAACCCAGATCTCTTCTGATCACGCAAATTGGCTGAATATATGAATTACTCAGAATTTGGAGTTACAGACTGAGCATAACAAAACGTTGATAATCTTGTGTAAAGCTTCTGAAGAACTTGACATTTCTTAGAAACTGATTGAACATTTACGTTCGCTTATATTCTTTCCTCGGTAGATCAACATATTGGAATTTAAATGGCCCGCAATATGTTCAGTTTAACATGAATAATATAAACGTTCGAATGAAGTTATTTCACGTTATTATTCCACAGTCTTATTGGACATTTACATAATGTTGTATTACAAAATCACTGAATTAAGAACAATATAATACAGCTTGTAGATCAGAATAATAGCTGTTCACATCTGTCACATCAGATTGCAGCGCTGAACTTAATTCGGATTGCCTATGACTGATTCGTCAATAAAAGAACGAAATTCGTTGGAGAATGTCAGGTTTAAGATAGGGCAACGATGAAGTTTGTGAATCAGTGACCTGGTCACAATAAATTGCAGTGACCAATCCGAGTTACCGTTACATTTAGGCAGGATAGTAAGAATCCCAGGAGGGTCACAGACACACTATATTCGGAGAAAGGGCAGACAGGTGAGAATGATCTAGTTTTAATGGGAAGCAACGTATTATGTTTAAGTGTATCTTCAAGATTTACTGTTCGCTCCTTTGGTTAGTAATCGTTAAATGAGTGTGTTCAGATTTAATAGATGAGTAGTGTAAACATCAGTGTTCAATACATATATATAACCCACAGGTATATTCCGTAATTCAGTTCCGTCGTAAGTAATAAACATCTGGAAACGTTTTTCATTAAAAACATGGCTAGATTCTGAAAATGACTATTGAACAAATACATATTAAAAATAACATATTGCCAACAGGCAGAAATAAATTGAAATATATCGCCATCAAGCATCAACGGTTTTGCTTGCAGTCTCCATGTTATGGGGGAACATTTTAACTAGTGCCGGCCAGAAGGTAATCGTATACTAAGGTATTGAGTTTGTTAAGGATAATCAGTACTATGTCCCCCAGTAATTGGCCGTGGTGCACGTGCTTATGAGGTGAACCCATTGATCATTGTCTCATCGAGTTTGCACCTAACAGGGCTGAAGTGTCACACACAAACATTAAATAACGTTCACCTGGTCAAATCGAAACTATACAGTATCTGTTTTGTTGGCTATTATTTATTCATATATATTAGTAAATATGAAATTACAAATTGCATTTATACCACCTAATATTCTTGTTGAATACTGATGATTATTTGGGAATTTGGTCTCAATATAAACGTGAGTGCCATCTCATTTCGGTGGCGTTTTTGTTACTTGCAGCCCTCATGGCCATCAAACTAATGGATATGTATTGCTGTGTTCATGTTGGCCAACTGATATTTCATGTTGATTCGCGTGCTGCGGAGGAATGTACCAAAAGATTTTAATTTCATCAGGTTGCTCGCCAACATGACTGTAATACAAAGCGATATACGTGGCCGAATTTAGAGGTCTATGATATGAAACTACCTATTTGCATCGTGATAAAAGGTACTTGTAATTAGTCAAGGATTCATAAAACAAAAGAAAATCTACGAATCGAGTAAAACAACAACATTTCTATAGAGGCTGCAGCCTGCGACTGCCAACTTTTGTTGTCTGTTCTACTAATCTAGCAAAACGTCTGCCAAATCGTGTCTTGCATGCAATTTCTCGTGAACCTTTCATGATGAACTACCAAGAAGAAATGACGAGTATTGCGACAACTCTGTTAGATACTAGTGAACAGCCTGTGCACAAACACAACGAGCTGAACAGACCTCTCATGTAATTCACAAGTTCACCTGACGTTTCAACGGTGTATCCGTAAGCAGAGATGGTTGATACCTACCACAAATAAGGAAAAACCATGTATTGAAATGTTTGGTGCGCACAGTGACGCAACAAACGGTGGTAACAAGATGAGCCGATTGAAAATGAACTGAATCTACTATAAGGCGGATCACGTAAGAAAAGCAAGCTGTAGTCAAGGTGAGCCTGTTTGATACGCCCTTACCGAATGAAGCTGTGTGCTGCTCGCATTCATCAACACTACAACAGTCATAAACGTGTTCCATGCTTGACGACAAATAACTGACTTTCACGGACTAAGTTTTCCGTATGATAAAACAAATACTAGTAAACACTATTTCTCCCATTGAAATGACACGGATTGCATCAGTGCCGTCCAAACATCAGACGTTCAATCGTGACCTTTAATCAATATTACTACCAAGAATGGCGTATTTCCATTCTATTACAAAGCGTTCCGCTTCAGTTTCTCTGCATTAAGAACTGCCTTAAAGGCGTGTTTTGCGACCAAAATTTCCCGATTTTGTCTGAAACCCTATATTAACAAATCTTGTTGCTTCGTTTCTTTTACCAATTATATAAAGTGTGTGGTCTAACCATCCGCTGATGTAGGGTCCATTTTGTTTTGCTGATGCATGCATGACATAGACAGAATGATCCAGGATCCTACTGTCGGGACTACCGGCAGCCATTCTTCCTTTGGAAGACTACAAACGCACTTTACCTGAAGACTAACCGCGTCTCATTTCGGATGGCAGATTTCGGTCCCATTAAGTACATTATTCTTTAAACAACAGGTTGGGTAAATGTCTACTTTCCTGTTCAAGTAGAACTTCGCCGCCAACCACATGAAAAACGTTGCATTAAAGTTTTCCTCTAGTCTGCGCTCGTCATTGATGCGTAGCTTCGTTTAGAATAATACTTTAGCTGGGTCCCATCAGGTTGTTTATTAATCTTTCTGTCCACTGTGTCACTGAAATGATATGCAAGACTCGACCACACTCATTCATGATCAAGTTTCACTTTGATTGACCACCCCAGCAGGTGACGATGTACCTGTTCTGTTAACGCCAAGCAGGGATCTTGTGGAAAAAATATATTCGCTGACGTTGCTAAATGCCGACTTAAATACTGGTAGGTGGTCGAGAATATGGTTGTCAACAATTGAATAATGCCCATAAATGTTTCTTTTGCGCTCGGTAAAGTTCTTTTGCCAACCCCCTTAGACAAGTGACACTAAACTCAAATTTCGATTGTGAGACTTTCGGGAAGTCTCAGCGTTAGTCACGGGTGCATACGGATGAACGTGTATACATGACACATCAATCCTGATCGGCGATGTCACTCGCCCAGTCACTAATACCACTGCCTCATAAGATTATGAACAGCAGTAATAATCACGAGCATAGCAAGGATATATTCTACTGGTGAGTTCCAACTAGCGCCCGATGTTTCTTGCCAAGTGGGTTGGTCGGAATTTGTATTTGAGTGCAGAGGACAAGAATATGTGATTAGTGTCTATTTCTAACCTTTGGATTATTACTAAGTATATCAGTTTTTTCTAACTACTCCCCTTCGCCTTACTAGTTGTTCATGACCTCATGGTAGAACCATTACACCAGACCTCGTTCTTGTGTTATGTGCGTAACTGTGTGAAATAGCATTTCATAGCTGTGTTATGCAAACGAGCAACCCGATTTGCGTACGCATGATCATATATTCCACTTCTCACGAGATCTATCTAATCCAGTTACGAGTAACTCAAACTTCCTTGATAACTTAAAGAGAACCATTTTGATAATGTATTGCCCTCACAAACAATGCCACTGGCGGTGTTGCAAAACCGTGAAAAAACAATTGCATGTTTTGTCTTTTTAGATTATCAGTGGACGTTACAAACAATCAGGAGCTTAGAGTGAAAGCATTCTAGTTTCCGGACTAGTGAAAGATTAGACCTTACATCAGTTTCTTACTGTCATTATATTTCACCGCCGGATTACTTGACGAGCGCTTAACAAATACACCACACCGATGAAACAACACGAGTAACAAGTGTGACTTGGCTGAATGTAGACACCGGATGAAACGGCAAAATCAACTGCTACCGAACAAGAGTCGTGTCGAGATTCTTTAATTCCGAACGAAAGATTTAAAACGTTTTGTTTACAGTAAGCCGGCACTGCAAATGTTTTAAGAAGTGATCGACTTTGAAACTGTTTTGTTGTGGAATCTTTTATCTTAAATAGCAGTAGGCAAGTACCACCCGATTGATACAATAAACCACATATGTTTAGTTCTAATGTCTGTACCTCAAACTATAAAAACATGCATGTTCTGAGTGATTAACACACAATAGGTTTTGAGATTTTCTGAGATGTAAATGTCAGAAGCTCGTGTTACTAATCTGGATTTGGTCGTTTTTGACCTTCCCTTCGTGCTTCGTGCTACTATACAATGGCGACTGATTTTTCGTTGAATTCTTTTGTAAGTATAACCACGTAAGTAGCTTAGCCACTGTAAACGACAGTAGAGAGAACTCCAAGCGTACACAACCGGCGATGTTTACCGAAAAAAGGAATACTACGGTTATTTTGCTTCTAAAAATTGCGGAGATAACCTTGTCCATCATACTTAATGGCATCGTACAATCAGAAAGTCACCTTTGTTCTCCGGAGGTCATCTGCTTGGCAAGTGATCATTCTTATTGTTTCAGGGTTACGTAACTGTACTTGGCCCGTTAAAATGTACTTTCGTTTTCTCAACTGATTTCCAGTTAAAAACATTTTCTCAATGTGAATCGACAGAATTCCACGAATGTGTGTATCTCTGATCAAATCATAACTACATGTCAACCAAAGGTTGCACCGCTAAAAATACAGACTGTCAACAATGAAAGTAACTTTGTAAGCCATTAGTCAAAAATGTTCCCCCTATCCTTACCGGCTAGTGAAAACAACATTTCTTGGTTACGGAAACAGCACGTGGAGGGCATGAACTTTTCCCCCACATGATAAAACCCCACAACATGTCTGTATATTGAGAATGAAAAGATCGTACCGAAAATACACAATTCACAACCTGTAAAATATGTACCTATTGTTTGAGGACTGCGAAGGACACAAACTCGCTGAGTTTGTTTTCAGTACAATGATAACATAACCGCTTCAATCAATTCCCCCCCCCCGAAAAATACATTCAAGCCGGACAAATTATACTGTAAATAAGTTATATCTTGTTTATCATATACCGGTGAGCAACAACAGAATTGTGAAAAAACTGTCCTTTACTCGGATTTTTTCAACAACGTAATAATCAAACTGCATGACCCACAAAACCGCACGCAATTTAGAACATGACATTAATTCACTACTGAATAAATATTTCTTTTTAGGGGCGGAAATCAGAATTTGTTTTCATGTGTCCTGTATGAGTGTTAAGTGCTTGACATA
The DNA here is from genome assembly GCA_014338405.1 of Paragonimus skrjabini miyazakii. Classification (NCBI taxonomy): domain Eukaryota; kingdom Metazoa; phylum Platyhelminthes; class Trematoda; order Plagiorchiida; family Troglotrematidae; genus Paragonimus; species Paragonimus skrjabini miyazakii. The sequence goes on along the minus strand of JTDE01000530.1, from coordinate 33,783 downwards.
ACTCACTAAAAGTTGACCCTTGTCTTACCTCATAGTGATAAGAGCATGGTAAACGAGTTTCACTAATGCTGGCCGTTTTGAAGCAATCACATAATCCAGGTCAGTAATGTTGTCATTTACGTAACGTGATTATCTTAAGTTTCGTTTTGTTTTTTAAATTGTAAAACATCGCCATTAGTTACACTTGTTAACAGTTGTATGTTTTGACTAAACTGACTATTGGTTAAAATTCACTGAACGTAGCAGGTATTTTCCCTTCTCATATTGTTCACAGTTCGAAAATACTCAATGATAAAATCAATTCACCAACCGGTGCTTTGTGCACAAAATTGGTTGAAACAACCCATAGGGTTGCCGTGGTGATGAGGACATAGTGTGTGGTATGACTGTATGCGTGTCCGTACCCTGTCTATCTCTATTTGTGTGTCATATATAACTCGCATGTTTTACGTTTGCGACTGATGAGAGTAAACGAAATGTTAACATATCGCAACATATGTCTTCTTACTGCACTTATGAATTCTCCTTTGGCTGTCCTCATTCATCCACATTTTTTGGTTCACAGGTCAAGTTTCGTCGATATTTACGCATAACTGTCAGAATTAATTTCCGATGCTATTTTGTTGTATGCCGATTACAGAGATGGGTCGTTTGTACTCTAATTTTTGAATGCGTATCATATTAACATTATGTCTATTGTTTCGACTTGTCGAATGGACGTGATCAAAGTTAAACTAAGTGGAACGGATTGCCAAAAATGAAATGTCATTTAGAGCGCAGTAAGGAACATGTATTTCCTATAGGGGATTGTCAAACAGTGTAATCAAATTTGGTTTATTTTCTTACAGCTGTGCACATTTTCTTCATACCGACTGAAAAATTTTCTCATTACACCTGTAGAACGTTCAACCCTATCCTTCTTTCTTGATTTCGGCATAATCATTGATACATGCCAAAAATAGTGCTCGTAGACTAACCAAGGTGACTCGTCCCACTTTTTCTCAAGGAACGCACCGGTTTCAATCAATTAACGATAAACAGTACGCACCATACTATTTATTTATAAAGCGATTTCGGAGTATTTTATTAGTTCGTAGTGAAATACACATCATTCTTAAAAAAATCGTTGACTAACTGTTTCACAACCCAACAGATGAAGTTATTTTCAAGTCTTTTTCTAAAGCACGTTTTACTTAAGACATATGTCAGTATTTCTTATAGCCTTAGGTAACTAGTAATGTAAAAGTATGCAATTTCGGGCACAACTCATACTTGGCCACAATAATTTCATTCAGATAAGCCTATTTGCTGGCACAATTCGAAAGGACGCACTAAACTTGTGTTTCAGTCATATTGGAGTTCATCAGCCGCGCAGATTTTTTTGTAAGTCGGAAATTGCAATACGGTTTTTGTGTTTGTGATACTAACGTTCTCACCATAACGCCACAATATGGTGAAGTGTGCACTCTGTTCAGTTTGAAATGACGTACATCCTGAACTTCTGTTAAAGATTTAAATCGTGATTATTCGTTTTACTAAAAACAGCAACTTCGACCTAATTGTTAGGTTCTGATAATGGAGTTATTGATTAGATTGGACATAACGATTCTGTTTGATCTTGCAAATAGGTAATCCTAGAGACTACCAGCAAAGTAGTGAACAGCTGTTTCGACCCCGTTGTATCTGCTAGACATCACGTGTGTCAAGGAATCGAACCCACAACTTTTGGATGAGTGGCAGATTGTAATCCAAACACCTATAGACCAGACCACAGAATAGAGATCACTAGGTTACGTCGAATAGTTCCATTAGTTCTTCCTTTTGTCCGTAGGCTGAAATCCGTCAACCTCTAAACGGGTAAAGTATTTCAGTCTACAGGCAAACGAAAGAGGCAAAATCTAAGGAAATTAATCCTTTCTGATCGTCAGTTGAAGTGATCAGTTAGGCTGAATATTATTCGTGCAGGTTTGGGGGCGGGCTTTTGTATAACTTTGTTCTATCCTGCGTATTGTTAGTTTACTGACCTCTCGGTTAACAAGTCGGTCTCATAAACACAAGAACTGGAAGATGGCATTTACAAATAATGTATTTTAGTTAAGAAACTGCAATCTGGCATGTACTTCCGATGTGAGCTGTCAGAACGGTTTGTCCAAACACGAAGGTCGTAGTAAGGTGTAGTTGATGTGCAATTTGAAATCAATTAACTTTGCGGACATCTTTCAATATTTTGGGAATAACCTAGCTAGTTTTTGGCTTTTATTCACGTTTTTGCCGTTATTTTCAGCGTAAAAAAATTGAAATCAGAAATTAGTTTGCTGTAAATTATATAATGGAGGTTCGGGAATTTAGGTTATTTTAGATGGAACACTACCCATACTCGATCGTAGCCATCGCATTCGGCTCATTTCGTAAGGAAGGGCAACACTTGGGTTGTTGGAGCTTCTTATTAGTGTATATCCTCGTCCGGACTGGGATTTGCATTGCGTCCTTCGTGCTTGCAAAAACAACGTGTTAGTAGCAAGGCCAGTAACCTCATAATAGATGTGATCAGTTGATTATATCCAAACGCTCAAACAATCTTGTACGAATGGCGCTTAGCTTGCCCGATCACTTCAAAAGAAGAATAACTGGAATCCAATCCATAACCCCTTGATCATGAATTTTCAGATAGGTTGAAGTTACTGACTTCATTGAATGAAATGTGCACGGTTTAATTGTTTGATAGCAATTTGATTTGTGAGGTTACTAACGTTGTTGTTAACATCCTGGTCTCGAAAGCACGAGGGTCGCAATGTAAATTCCGGTCCGGACGAGGATATACACTAATGACGAACTCTAACAAAAAAGAAATTCAAGTCTTAATGTTCCTTTCGAATGCTTTGATCATGTGTAGGTGGCGGTAAATTGTTGGAAATTATCGACTGTCGTCAATCGTTTGTTGTTGATGACATGTTGGCGACAGAGTTTCTAATATTCCCAAGATTATGCAATTGTTAAACAAATTTGGATAGTGAACGGAACTGGTGCAAGCCAAAAGCTGACAAAAACTTGTCATGGAATTGCTTTTTCCGAAAGATGTGTTAGAGTTAAATTTATACTCAGGTTTTTGAGTTGAAAGAAGACGGTAATCTAGAAGGTGTGAATTTTAAACTGTTTGTAGAATATCACTATTGTTCGAACAGTTTCAAGCGTATACCAATGTTACACATTATTGAGTGCTAAATCATATAAAACTGTGCAGTTTATGTCGTGTTTTTGTCACAGTAACTAGAATCTTGGGATTGTTATTTTGTTTATTAATTCGGGAGAAATGTTGAATAAATGAACGAACCGCGGGCAAAAATCAAAAATCTGTTTGATTTAATTTGCAAAATTTTATTACTTTAAAACATTTCGTCACCAGTTTTTGAATCACTCTGGCTACTCACATTTAAGACACTGGCTTGTTTATTCTGCCATCTAGTTAAGCGTTGATCTCAACATTTTGCAACTAACAATATTCATCTTGGGTAATGGAAACTTTGTCAAATAAGTTTTTTGTGACTGGACCCATCGATTTGATATAGTATGTGAGTGTCTTCTACTGAAATGATCGGCCAGCTTGAAAAATGTCTACCCGTCAAAGTTTCATCATTCACATGAAGACAGAAGACGATTCGAGTTACGATATACTGTCTTACAAGTTCTGACCCATCACAAAACCGTTTTAATTCGATAACGCATATCAGCATGATATTTAACTGAGTAAATGCCTATGCAACTTACCTTTTGGGTTCTATAGGTGTTTCCAATTATAAAGGATGGTGATTCATTCAATTAAATGGTTTTGGTTTGCAATATTATGATTAGCCAATTATTTCACGTAAACGAATAATACTCATGAATATCAATTCTCTGTTAACTGTTGATGTGGGCTGTGTAAAAATGAAAAATAAACATCTTTGCTCATTTACCTTTAGCTTCACTTGAGTTACACGTTATGTTAACTCTGATAATTGTTAAATATTCAACATATTGATTTATTGATTTGGCTCCGGAAATTCTTAACAAATCCCATTTGTTCTACAGAAATATTCGTCCTAGAATGTTCAAGCTCATATTTAACGAAAGACTTTTACTGAAAGATTGACAATGGATTCCATTATTTTGGCCGGTAAAAAAATTCTTCTATTTCAACTCGACTGCTTCACTTTTGTCGTTGTATACAACCACATCAAAATTTGCGAGTTGTTTACTATCAGGTTTTTTCATGCTTAATCCTATATTGCTGACGATTGGTTCATCACAAGTGTATCCCATAGTAACGCATGATAATCTCTTAACATTGCTTGCGTGCACATATACTTACATGGCCTTAAGTCTACCTCCTACCTCATTTTTGTGTTAGGTAAAAAACAGTTAGATGTATAATACAACGCTTAGCCAACAACTAATCTCTTAGTTTTTATATCGTTGATTTTTCCCACACGGTACACGTGTTTGTCATCCGTGCTCTTCTCGAATACATTGTATAATCAGTATACTTGTGGATAAAATAGTTTTACGTCAACTCTGTTTTCACTATCTGTGGTTTGAGCCCTGTCAGTGAAACCATCACAAATATATGCCAACTTTAGTTGCTTTACGTATTCGCATGAAATAACTCGTACGTAAGCAATATGGTATAAAATTTACATCTTTGTTAGTGTTGTGGTCGTTATTGTAAGTCTTGTGGGAACCACCC
>JTDE01000530.1:8359-28960 GCA_014338405.1 Paragonimus skrjabini miyazakii | reverse complement strand
GCATCATAAAACGTGTACTAGAAATAGCATGCTGTCAACCGGTATGTAAATGTTTTTTCCTCGTGGTAGAGAAGAGGTTTCCAAACTTTTGCCAGGGCGTTAACCTACCCGTCTAAGTATGTCGTCACCTTGCATTGATGTTGCTAACTCCAGTCCTTGAGCGCAACCATGTCGATTCAGATATTTTTCCCTCATGCGTACAATTTTGGTATCCACTTTGTGGTCTTGTCTCATGCTCAGCAGTCGACCTACAGTTGGCAAAATGTCTTGCGTTTTGGTGGTCGTCTTAAGACGACTGTATCAACGTTACATTGCTTGGTTAGTTAAGCATGGCCCTCTGAGAAAAGGGCTAGCCACTAAAACAAAATACTGACTGACCGGAGTTTTGGAGCCTTCAGTATGGGGTGATGAACCTTGCGGCCACACAACAAATCGGATATGAGACGCTAACAGTTAAACTAACTAAGCACCTGGTTAGAATCAGGTACCTTAGGTTGGCCATACCGGGAAGCGCCCACATCCTGCCCAGTGGTAACCAGTGTGTTATGCTATTGAAGAGGTCAACTGATTCGCGACATTTAATATACGTACGAGTTCACGTAATTTAAAATAAGCCTCTGAAAACTAGTCAAAACTCAGTGCTTCTCACTAATATCGATTGAACCGACCTTGGAAATGTTAATGAGTCTATTCTCAATAACTACAGTAAATATCAGTAAATTATCAACCCTTCACCTTCTTTCATTGTCGCGTTCCATTTCTCCAACAAAAGAGCAACAAATACACCTCTCTAGATTTGTTGAAAAAGTCGTCGAAATTCAGCAGTTCAACGCACTGATTTCAGTCCCGTAAACAAAACTTGTCATTTTGAATTCCATCTCCATGCAACTTGTTTCTTGTCTAGACCCACTAAATTGATTCGGTTAGCTCATCGTAAGCAATAATATGTATGTCACTCAGGTTTCGGCTGTCTTGAATGAAAGATTGTCAACCCCACAATCAGCTCATGTTTACGAATAAAACAGTTTGAATAAATGCTAAACGATTAATAGTTAAGGCAACATATATGAAGTCGGGGAAGTAGAAGTAAAACAAAATATCTACAAGCAAATGAGTGCATGATGTGAACACCAGTGGTCAGTCATGTCCGAAAGGAGTGTTTTTGTAAGGATCTGTTTAACAACGGATGAAAATGGGTTAATGTGTCCAGTCCGCTGCTGGAAGAGAGTCAAACCACATGACTTGATTTCTCGACCTTGAAACACAATAACTTTCAATTCGGGGAGAAGTCTTAGTCGTCAGGCCATGGTTAACAGTGGCATCACAATTACTGGGAAGTCTGAGTAGTACCCGCAAGTGAATGTGGCTGAGCGTTTACATGCGATGAGTTAATCACATCTCATGTGAGTCAGCGATGTAGTGAACAACACGGCTGCCTCATGAAAGCGTGGCCGGAGTTCTCGCCCCGCCTGTGGCAAAGATATGCCTTACTGACAAGCCTTAACAAGTTGACTGGAAAGTCTGGAGATGTGACAGCCGGGATAACTTGTGAGTGATGCTCAAAACATATCAACCAAATATCCCACTGTTTACCAGATAAAAAGGGAAATCATTATAAAGTTTTCAATTTTGAAGAAAAAGCGGAATCAAAAACAGGCAAGCTATGAGCTGTCTGACAGGTTCATAAAGTGGAACATATAAAACCGGAAATCCACAACCAAAAAAATGATCTGTTGATTTGAGCATAGGCGTATTTTAGACTGACGCACTGAACTATGCCATGTAAAAAAAGCAGTCACCGGTATTACTAAGGTTGAACGTTTAGACGTCTTTTCTAACTGATGTTGTAACATACAAGCTGGTCTTTTCCACTCTGATTCTTCGTTACCACTACTGGCCAACTGTGGGACAATGTGAAAACACCGGAGGATAGCGATCTTCCAAACTATGGGTTTCAACAACAGCTTTGCAAAAACACAAGAACCGGCATGAACCAAAGGCCCAGTAAGCCATGCACACGACTTACACAAACGAAAACTAAAACGGTGCCGACAACACACCAGCACATCATGTTACACAATTCAACGTCAACCCGTGTGCGCTTGCTGGTTTCAACCATACGTTACAACACCTACAGTGTAATATAAACCTTACTGATTGGCTACTGTTAAAGTTGACCAACGGTTATCCTCAACGTTTCATGATATACATAAGGTATACAAATAATTTTCATTCGTAAACCCACATGGAAGAAATTTTACCTGCCTTGTATGCCACAAAAAACGTTAACATTAGTGCTTCTCTGTCGTTACACCATCATGTCATAAACTCACATGAGTCAGACATCTTTGGTTGACCCACAAGCTAACGATCACCTGCTGTAGCCTCAGAAGAGGTTGAACTGGGTTTATACATGCAGTTGATTCCATTGGGTTCATGAGATTTAATTGATAGACGATATGATTTTCTGAATTTTATTAGTACCAGGAACGCTTTAAGCCTTTTGGAAAAAGTGAAATGACTAACAGAAGCAACTTTCCCGAAATCTCAACGATTAGTGAATATAAGCCTTAATAATCATTCTGATACACTTTCACAGATCAGGAGTTTGCATTCTCTGTGTTTAGAGTTTTAACAAAACCTAAACTCATCAAAAGAAACGCTTATTACTTTCACAATGACATTGGGATCAACTGTGGTGTAACTACTGATCGAAAATAAAATCTCGAAAAAATCGAGAAATCCGTGTAAAGTGAGTGAATATCTAATAATCGTACTTGTATACGACCAAACGTTTGTACATATACATGGGCGCACGAAGCTAAAGATATAATTTTTGCAATAAGTTGCCTCTGTTATGTGGAAATAGAAGGCGAATCTATAACGTTTTATAATTTCCAGTGAATGTAACGAACTCATCCAACCACTAACTGAGATGTGTTTCGTTGTTGCCGTTTGTCTAAAAGTTTATTTGTCAGATTCGGCGTCATTCTAGTCAATCTGTAAAACCCTTTGCAAATAACATGTGTCTGTGGAAGAGCCAAAACTAACTATTCCATTGCGCCGATTGTGGTTGCATTCCAAACGTAGTGTTTCTCAGATTTATCGCAGCGCTAAACAAAAAGTACAAACATAAGTTGGTTCACTCTAACCGTAATGATTATATCTTTTATCTACATCCTTCTTTTGATCACTCAGAAAGACGGTAACACAGCAGTGTTGAGAAAACTAATATATCCTTTTAAATTTCCGACGTTTCGGTTAGCACACGTAATCTTTGTCAAGGCAATCCTTCATTCAACTAACTACACGAATAAGACATGCGAGTATGGAACTAATACAATCATTTGGTTGTGTTTTGTCGTTTGTCAGCTAATTGACGGTTGCAGGTGTTGTTCTCTGTGTACGTGTTTGTGTACGTATGAGGCCGCCCGTTGCATCGATATATTTGGTCAGCTTGATATGAACCCCTGCTTGACCCACCGAATTCACTCCGTATCACGTTGTGATGTATTAAGCAGGGATGTGGTTAAACATACTCAGGCGGATAAGAGATTGGCACCATCATTGCGGATGATACCGCTGTGTTAGTGGTCTTTTGGTTCATCTAAATATCACCACATGGCACAAGATCTAACTAAATTCATCAGAACCATTTTCAGATGTTCTATACACCTCATCTGCGATATTTGCATCCCCCGCTTTACTACTATGCCTAATCCAAGGGGTATTTTCAGAAAATTGTCTAGTTACAGTTAAAGGTAGCAGTTTTAAAGTACGTTCTTATTTCACCGTCAATCTTTCGTTTGCGTTTTGTGGCCCAATTATAAGGGGGGCACCAATCTAACGCGTCATTCACCCTGGTTAAACCACATCAGTGAACCTCCTCATATCAATAAATGCCGTAAATCACTTTTATGCATCGAGAACTGGTTACTTTTTAGAAGACGAAATCCATTCCTATGGTTATCAACCGGTAACTGACAGAAGTCATGCATTAACATATTGTCAGAAAAGTAGAATCGAGTGAACTTATCGCTGTGTATTAGGACAACATTACAGTAAATTTCTAGATAATTCGTGTGCTAAGTTTTATTCCAAATAGTTATAGGCACCATGTCAGAAAACTATTGAATATCCAGGATTAAATTGAGAAAACAACTATGGCTGTCTTTCAGATGCAGTGAATTACCGGTGACTGACTTGAGCCTTGTTTTTATTGCAAATGGAGGAAATCTAAAGGGATTAAAGCGTTTGGAAGCTGGATTTTGTTTGTGATGCACCGGATTTCAATTGATAGTAATTACACTATTGTAGATAAAACATTTGCCAGAGTCTCTTTTAGACACACACCGAGTTCCGGTTTCGTTATCTGAAGGGTCACACACTTCTAGCACGGAAAGAAACAAAATGCGTTGGGATAAGTTGAACTATTTAGTTGGCGTAACCTGACAGCCTGTTCTGATTATTTCGGTTCAAAAGTTACCGTCCATCAACAAAAGTACCAAATGGTTATTTCCACTGTACTTATCACAATAACTGTCAATTATTTATCTGGTTCATTGAATAAATGCTCACATGTGTATCAATGCGGAAGATTCGTTTATCCGCGAAAGGTCACATTCCTCGCAAAACCTGAATAAATTATGGTTGGGTTACACAATAAAGTACAAGCAAGTAATTAACACGGGATGTCAACACACTAAGCTGAAAGCATTGCCACATATATTAACCAGTGCTATTTTGCTAGTGTTATGTGTGGTATTTCCACTTCTGTAGAGATTGGAACGTCAGCCTAACCAGTAGCTGGACATCACTGTTGAGGATCTTTTAAACCAGTCACGAACCCACATTCTACTGCCTGAGATTAACTAGACTTGAATTCATAGGACAGTTAGATATGATTGAACCTCGGCATTATCTACGCCTCATTATCTGAGCCAGTCTAACAGTTCCAAAGTCAACATCGCACGGACCTGCCAGTTCCTCAAACAGCTTCGTTAAATTGAACTTTCATGCAAAACATGAATTCAATAAGCAACCAAACTGTAGGTTTATCTTGTGCTTATGATAAAAAGGTGACAAACAATACGTTGACACAAATCTCATAAACGTAGTCTGTAAGCAGTGCTAACTAAATCAACCAACAAAAAGCCCTGCAGGAAGAAAGTATGAAGATGACGCTCCTTGTTAAAATATCAATGTTCTGAAAGAGACCGTTGATGAAGCTAGTCATAGATTTCAGCATATCTCAGAATGTGTTCACATAAGTGCCATTTGTTCTACCTTTGACATTGTTAGTTTGCAGTGGCCAAACTATAATCTATCGCCGTCTGTGGTTAAATAGTGCAAAAAAACGGCTTATCATGACACAACCCTTTAGAAACACATTAAATGTGTCGTTGGTTCAAGTCATCTTCACGTAATGACATCATTCAGAAAGAGCCGAGGAATGATGCTGCTACCGAGTCTGGGCCGCTTGTGCCAAAACAAAACTTTGTCATCAAGAACCTATAATCTAAATTTTACATCCCAGCGCATTGATGAAGCTAGATGACAAGGTGCAAGACTGTTCAATCAAGCTTGTCGACAAGGCACAAGAAAACAGTCATGGGATTTGACCATAAAATCTAACAATGAGAAAACGAAAATGCGATCGGTGCTTAAAAAAACGAGGTAAACAGTTTCAGTGCTTCGAAAACGGGATTAATTGATTTAGCATCGTTTGACGGTTGAAAGTGTACGCATGATAATTACTTCACGATCAGGTGTGTCATGATCGAAACTACCGGCCCATGTTGCTTGATAGACTGTTACGTATGGCTAAGGTATACTCCACCTATATCTAAGAAAACATTCGGTCTGTGTTGTTAAAATAGGCTTAGTCAGAGCCACAGGTGAATCGGTAGATGATATGAACAACAGGTTTCTCCGAGAACGAAAAAGGAAATATAATGTAATCGTTCAAGATGAAGTAACGAGCCTTAACAAACGCAATTAAATGACGGATATAGACAGAATACGTGTATATCTCATTACATGTCTTTCTGCTTCTTTACTGGATGGGAAAAATAGAATTTAAGAGACCAAAAGTAGTCAATTGTTCATTTTACGACCACATACAACAAAATGGACAGGTTGATTTATAGCTATCAGTCGGTATAGTCCAGATTCGAGTAGTACATGACCATCACTACCTAATCGGAGTTATCTGGTGAAACATGATCCGGTCAACCCTATTAAAATGAACACAGTTAAATATTGTAAATTTCAGAAAAGTTGACAGGTGCAGACCAATGAGTGCTGGCTAAGATACTGCTGGTTAGTTGACCAGTTTTACGTCTTACCAACCACTGTGCTGACAATGAATATTTCGCCTTAATTACGCAGGAAATGAGATGACGTCGGTACCACGCTCGTCAGACGTTGTGTATCACATAGCACTTACCAAACAAGTGAACCCCTAATCGCAATTCGGATTCTAACATCTCGGAATAAGGGCGCGTGATCAGTGCTATCCAAATCATATTGATTTTATCGATTCGGACACGAGCGTTCGACTAATTCCATCGACAAACCAGGAGCAGAGTTGCGTTATCGGAAAACTGAACGTCTGACAAGTCAAACTATCCCTGGCCAACCAACATGAAAACAACAGCCAACCTCGTTGGTTGCGTAACATGTTTTAGATGCGAAACATTGTCAAGTTTAACGAGACTGTCCAAACTATCTGCGCAATCAGCAATAACCCGTTATCACACTAGGTCCAGGCCTTGCTTAGCGAAGAAATTTAGGCAACAAGAATTGGTAATCAATCTGATCTGATACATGTGTATGTTCGTTTCAATTCATTATGTACGACTGACTTTGTTTATAACTTGGTGAACAAGTTAGTTTTGTTTCCAGAAATATTTACTTATACACAGAAAAACGAAATATCACCGGATACAGTTTTAAAATGTAGAGTGCTATGTTCGGTCATGGTGGTTTTACTGAACATTGTAAAGTGGTTCTTGAATAGCAGACTGCTACTTTCACTCCCATCGTTTATTATTTATAACAGTTATACGTCAATAATTAATTTAAGTATGCTCAACGCTGTTGTTTTGATGTACAGATTTGAGTGTGTTTGACATGGTAGGAGACGCAATAAACTTGTCGAAAGATTCTATTAAACGTGGTCTGTTTTCGTTTATCCACAATCTGTCAAGATAAAAATTACGTATTATTTTTTTAGTCATGTTCAGTATTATCGATATACATTATTCAATAAATTATTCATCGAAATAGCTGGTGCATTTTGCCCAACTACGTTTTGTCTCCGCAAACTTGAATTTGGCACTGACAGCTGAACGAGTTCAGAAGATAATTGTCTCTAGAAGCAAACGATTTTAGGTGTCTGACTCGAAATTGATCAGCAGTGTCCTCTTCCTGCTCCCAATTCTACTTCGTTGTCTAATTCTCAAAATAAATGTGAATTTATTTCGGTTGTAACACTGTTCATTACGTAAGGAAGATCTCTCGATAAACACCATTGTTTGCATACGTAGACACACCTGCAGGCCTAACCATATTTGCAACGCTCCAGTTCTACAAGAGGGCCCAAAAAAACACGAAGGAAGGGATTGAAAGCCTACGACAGCTATTGAATTGAACAAGATGTTTTTACTTTATTCTCATTGTCTGTTAGCAGAAGTATTGAAGTATTTTACTCTTTTCATTTGTATATTTTCCTTAACTTGAATTTCATACAAATTTTGAGTTTTCAACTCGGGTGAGTACTACCACTCAGTTGTCCTACTTAGCTCCGGCGTCATACCGGTGCTTCAGTTTATGTCAGATGCATAGGTTCCTAAGAGGTTGTTCTGCATTTTGGAAAGTCTAGTAAACAGCCGAATGGATTCAGCGAATTAGGTCATTGGGTTGCGTTGCCATTTCAGGCGTCTATCAATTTAAACGGATAGACCTTTACCGATTTTGTTGACTATGTTGTTTCGGGTCAAGTTGGCTCTCCATGACATCAACAAACCTCTTTTAACCATTCCGTGATCCTCTCTTAGTTTTCACCTTCAGTACGTAGTGTACAACGTTCCACTCATCTCTAGTTCTTCCCTATGTCTGTTGTTATCTTTGCAACAAATCAATGGCAACAAATGACCCAAAACAACGGCTTATCAGCAGTTAATCGAGAAATGTTCTTCATTTAGTGACTACTATGCACAGATAAAACTAGCCAAATGTACAGAAAGACTGCTCCCTTTCAGTTAACGTGCCCTGTTTTAAAAGCAAAACATAAGACTGTAGTCACAAGTTTTTTTGTATTTTAAGAGAAAAGTTTTTCACAGTTGAGTTTCATTTCCCTCCTTTTGTTAGATCCTTTCTCATTTATTCGCTGGTCTCAATTTTTAATTGACTGTTTGGAGAAACATTAGGATCAGTAAACAAACTTATGTCCGCCTAGTTGTTATGTATCCGCCTTTTCAATAACACATATAGTATTACAACAACATTAGATGTTCATATTATTTTCTGACAGAAGTTCCTTGGAAATCATGCTTGAACTAGAATTAGTCGGCCTTTTACTGGGGATTTCTGTTTTCAGAAAGATCACCTTTCCTTTTATTGCGCCAAGAATTCCTTGCAAAATGATCACACCTGCCATGAGTACTGCATTTAAAATCAAGCTAACCAATTTCTTTTTTGTTTTTAAAGCAACGCTGTAAAACAGTCAGCTGAGGTAGCTTGAAGAAAAGCGGCTACATGTCCTGTCATACATGACACGTACATTAGAACATTGTATGAAATACAAGTAACTTGCTGGGTGGATTTATTTCTCAAAATTTTATTAGTCAAAAATGCGTAAAATAAACGTCCCATTAATTGCTAGTAATCATTCCACTGCTTACAGTACAAGGACGTCATTTGGGGAAATTGGATCCAACGTTATATTTGAGCGAGGAGGGAGAGGAATTGTATGATATTCCTCCCGGTCATCTTGGACGTATCTGGTTTACTGTGGCCTATTCTCGATCAAGTGAGCTACTGACTGTCACTATACATAAGGCTCGTAATTTGCGACAATGTTCGTTGGCCGGCGGAGCCTCATTTTGTATAACTGGTGCAGAACAGGTTGGTACTCCAAATGAAGATTGTTTGGTCCAGGATTTCCGCGTTAAGTAAGTTTGTCAAGTTCATTGTTTGTATGGGTTTATCGCACTGAGATTTGTTAAGTATGATACACGTAGCTAAAATGTTTTTCCTCGTGAATAAGACCGATTCACAGATTTGGGACGCAGCCGAGGCTCATATATACTAAGTGTAGCAGTATATCGTTGTATTGGAAATACTGTTCAGCATCAGATTTTGAGGCTCAAATTGACACCCTAGACACACTCACCATCCTTCAACATTGAAGTATTCGTTATGTACACTTTTCTAGTTAATCCACCGTATATTCTTTTTTAACGTATGCTCACTGCCCATCAAGCAAATTGCTTAGACGAAGACAGTTTCCTTGACATCACTGTACTTAAATAATTAAAATCATCAATTTTGTTCGAAGTTTCAAAATGAATAATTTCTCGTTGGCTTATTTTGTTCCGTTTGAAGTGGAATCGATGGTATCCAGTGAAATTGACTTGAAAACGGTGGCTGCCAATCAGTTATTCTTTAAAAGAACACAGCTCTTTAAAATTTCCCGCAATTCCGAAACCTCCTTCCGATGAAAGTCTCCCGTCTGTGTTTTGGACTACCGCTGTCCTGCATGTTCACGGTACCCCTAATTGGCGATAGTGTTCAATGTTTAAACTATATTTTGCTGAGAATTTTGATATTGTTGGTGTTGAGTTCGCCTTCATGCTGGCTGGTTAACCCACACATTTTCCGGAACAGTGCTAAATAACCTCGTCAGTTCAACCTTGTGACGTGAGTTCAGCGTTCTGCAAACCATTCCTACAGTTTTATATAGAGTTTTAAGAGAGGGGGTAAAATAGAATCCCAAGGACAGGAGGCAGAAAAACAAGCTGTTCAAGCTGTCAACGATCAAAGGTTGACTAATCGGACTTCGAAAAAGTTGACTTTTGAGTTTTTGATCGGTGACTCACCTGTTGATCAGACAGCACTGCGGCCGCTTGCTTAGTCTAATATTCCGTTTGCTGATCGGTTTGTAGATTTGCTTTAGACCTGCGTGGTTACTGATGAATTTGTGAACATATTAGGTCTGAGCTGTTCGAAGTACTACCAAGTTTTTCACGCTGAACTGACAGTTCTTTTGACCTTACACACTGATATGGAGATTTTCTGTTACTTATTTTGTTCTAATTTAAATACGATACTCCAAAACAATCCTTTGTAAGTGTGCTCCTTCACGTCCATAGTTTATACCATTTGGCTAACGTTTCTGTTTCTACTATGTCTGTTACCCAGCTGTCTGTTGTGACCCACGTTTTACCTCATGTTTTATGTCTCAACATCTATTGTCTGACAAATTACCAAAAAATATATAGAAACTCTATTACATTTTTTGTCTATTTTAGAATATTTCTTGAACAGAGCGAGCGGAAATATCACATGACGACAGTGAAAAAACAGATGGTCAATCCAAATTTTAATGAACAATTTTCATTTCAGGTAAGCATCGCTCACAATTTATTTTCTCCGTTTTGAGTAAGTTTTTATATATCTGCCGAATAAAATCCCTTCAACCAAAATTTGTTCTATTCTTCTCAACATGTACAAGTAAACTTTCAAACTTAGTTATTTGTGAACAGTCGTCTCGGTGTATTACTAGTGAGCATATGAACACACGTAGAATTTGATGGAGTTTATTATCTACCGCCCGTAACCTGCTTGCAAATGTAGGCGGAAATACATCAACTTCTGATCGGTCACTGCTGAGCATGTTAGCTTCGTTTGTTTGGTGATTTGCCACACACGAACAAAGTTGGCTAGTAGACAACTAACCCCGTCAAGTCACCTGTTATCAGTCTGATTATTGATATAACGTGTGAAGTAAATAAGGTAAATGCCTTCAAAAAATTGAACCGCTAGATTATTCTGGTTTACATAAAGCTAACTTCATCTCAGTACAGAATGCGGTGTGATCGGATGATCACAAATCTGTGCCAGTTAGCATTTGATTTGCCGGGCGTGAATACGACAGTCAGAATGGTAAGAAATTCAGTTCAGCTAATCTTATTGATAACACACAAACATTTCCGTCTGACTAGCCAGTGAGTCGCTTTTGTGGCCGGGTAGAATACAGATTTCTCCTACTTTCAGCACGTTCATGTTTGCTAAGGCACCAGACTAGCAGGATTATTAACAGGGCCGAGACTAAACCTGCGAACATCCACCGGGAGAAGATAGAACAGAATCAATATACCTTTGACTTGTAGGTCTGAAACCTGGCACATACCACTGGAACAAGT
Organism: Paragonimus skrjabini miyazakii; assembly: GCA_014338405.1. Lineage (NCBI taxonomy): Eukaryota > Metazoa > Platyhelminthes > Trematoda > Plagiorchiida > Troglotrematidae > Paragonimus > Paragonimus skrjabini miyazakii. The sequence goes on along the minus strand of JTDE01000530.1, from coordinate 17,531 downwards.
ATCCGTACGTATCTAGTTTTAAAGACGAAAGCGCTCACTTTGAGGCAAACATTACAAATGGGTTGTCGAGTGGTTATGTTAAAACTGAATGCTACAAAATGAGCTAGACTTCTGTCATGTATGATTTTAGGAAGTGCACATTTTTATGCTGATGATGAAACAAATATATATAAAACAAGCTAGTTATCAACCAATTATCACTTATTATTAAGCGAGGTCCACTTGGATGCAATATTAAACTGTCTTGCGTTAAACCACGAGTTTTAATCGGTTGACTTTTTGAACCAACATCACAGCAGAATGTACTACTCTAACTCAACACTGCCTCATAATACACTTCAGTGGATGTACTGTCACGTGTTTGAGAATTAAGTCCATAACAGTGTTTTTGCTTTATTGGCTTGCAACTTTTCACGTCGATTCAGAGGTTTCTGGCAGAGAATGTAGATATTTTTCTGTTCCAAGTTGAATTCAATCGAGCTGCGATTCATTGGATGAACCTGAAAGATAATGCATACCGTATCTTAAAGTTTAACTTACATGGACTTTGCGAATATCAGACAAAAGTGCGACCGGTTTATGGACCACTTACTTCATGATCACACGGCAACAGCCACTCAAGTCTATCTAGTCCCTTCAACGCTTAAATTGAAAATGATGCCAACAACATCATTAGATTGAAATGTTTTATCAACTGAACAAATTAACCACACCCTGTAAAGTAGTATATTTGTGTGTATTGTTGTATATCCATCTATTCGAATCTCATTGCATACATGTTCGCCAAAATAGCTAATTTTTTGGTGAACGATAAACTACAGTCATAACGGGCATTGGTCATCAATCTCCTAACAGATAGCCGTTCCAGTAACATCGTTGTGTCTGCAGTGATAAATGTCTAGATGCTTCTTGAAACGTAAGATCTTTTGCACAAGATTTTGGCAATGATGATTCGGTTTGGAGCCTACAAAAGTCCATCAAAAGAGAAATACAAGATGATTCAAGGCTGGTCGGGAGCGGGCTAAACGAGTCAGTTTCTCAGCTGTTACTATGGGCACACAGTGCATCGGCTAAAAGGTTAACAGACCAGACATTTTGTTTTTCTACTTCTAAGCATGGCGTTTTCCAAGTTATACAGCTTGTATTAACTGCAGTTATCCAAATTTTATTGAGCAGTCATGGTGATGTGCCTGTTGTAGTTGAAAGAAGGGAAGACTAAAAGTGCTTCTCTGCCAAATAAAATGGTAAATAAGGTACACAGTTGCAGCTAATCCCAAGTTTAAACGGAATGTTTCAAAACCGAACGTTCTGAAAGCAGGACACCGTATATATTCAACAACATACTAGGGGACGAATTGGTCATGAGCCGTCCTACTCTGATTCTACTCTTACTATCGGGGTTAGAAAGATCGACAGTGTAAATAGTACACCCCCATCTGGCGGCAGCTAGCACGAGACGATTGACTTCAACTAGTTAAACAGATCTAAACAAGTTAAAAGTGCCATCGCAAGCTTAACTTCGCAATGGTAAGGACACAACTCAAAAAGGTTGGGGTACTCGACTGCAGCAGATCGTTCAGTCTAGGACAGTACTCATAGGTCATCGTTGAGAAAATCTCTGACGTTGTTAGTAATCACCTTCTAGTGAATTGTCCTTGGCCTAATAAAACACCGAGACGCCTGAGAAGAAATCTAGACATTTGATTAAAATGAAACGCTCACCTTAGAATAGATGCCAGTCAAAACAGACTGAACTTGTGTTTGTTGAATATGCTACACTCTGCTACTACACCATGGCTGCTATGAAAAGATCGGTCTCACTGTCACGCAGGTCTTTCTTGAAATCTGAATCTGAGTTCTAGGCTGTTCTACAGCAAAGTTGCCGCATACACAAGAAGTAAGGTTGGCATTACGCAACTTTTGAACTTCGGTGGATTAAACGACATAACAGTCCAACACTCCGGATAGCCATTTGCATAGCAGCGAATTTCGAGTTATTGCTGAGGACATACGGGCCAAGTTAACTGAATTAAGCAACACATCAGTGTCGAAGGCCATTATCAACTTTGACAGCTTCCTTGCAGGCAAATAACTCGGACCAGATCTGGTATCCTTGTCGTCCTGGAAAACTGCGCTATTGAATTCGTGGAACATTAACCTGGGTGTTTTTCGAACATTCGTCATCAAATGACCGTTCGGATAAAGCCCGAAACCGTTTTTATTCACGACTATCTTTAAAGTTAGGTGTAGCGAAGACCAAACAAGTTATCGACAAATAACGTCCGTTCTACAGTTCCTCAAATTATGGATGACCCTTTCCAGGCCAGGGTAGTTTACCACAAACTTGTTGCTTGGAAGCAGCATCGGTTTCCTATGGGATAGTCTTAAATCGCGAATCTTCTGATTGCTCGTATCTTGGGCAGAAGTCGCTGACACACTTGTTATCACCTCTCCTGATATTCGAAAGGCGTATAATATGGTTGAGACTCCAAGCTGCTATGAAAACTCCTAGTGAATATCTTCATAAAAGTTTACTCATGCGACTTGAGAAATATACACCTGAACGTGGGCTCGACGGTAAGGTGAGTAGAGAGTTGTCAACATGATCCTCAACCAACAACAATGTTCCGCAAGAATCCATTTTAATGTTATTTTTTGTTCATTTTTCTCGTTCTTGTGCTACCCGGAATAGTCAAATCACCGATGCTACTTCATTCCGTTGAGCCAAAACGCCGATAAGTCATAATTTTCGGAATATTTGGGAATTTTTCCGATTTTCTATAACTTGTCGGAGTTTTGTATTGATAGCTTGAAGTATCATCGGTGATTTAGTAATTCGCAGTGTTGCAGAAACGAAAAGAATGAACAACAGAGGTTCTAAAATAAATTATTACAGAACATCGCTGTTAGCAGGGAACCCGGTTGATAGCTGTCCACTTACCTTATTGTCGAAACTACGTTCAAGTATATACTTATCATGCTACATGAGTAAGCGTTCATCAAGATATAACCGGAGAGTTTCCGTAACAACTCGGAGGAATAACCTCTAACATACATCCTTCTAAGTTCACAGCAATAGCATCAGTGTCCTCTGTCCAAAAGTCACGAGCAATCGGAAGATTTGCCATTTATGAACATCTCTTGTGAAACCTATGTTGCTTTTCAGTGATAAATTTGAGGTCATCCGCCTTTGCCAAGCTAATTTCGTTCAGGGAATGTGGTAAGTATGACGGATTTGAACTGTTTAAGCTAGTCAATATACAATAATATTTTGTTTGATGTCAACGATTGTCTGTTCGCTGGTAAAACAGTGCAAATTTGGTGTCCTTGAGTTAATGGCATAAATGTACAAACGTGACTTAAGGACCCTAGTGACTGACAGTTTACAATCGGCTGCAGCCTGCCTGTCCGTGAGCAGAAAGGCAGCAATGGCATTGCACCTCTCAGAAAGATTCTGTAAAACATCCCGTATTTAAGGCTTTTTTTCTAGGTTCGCCCCTATACTCGGCTATCTTTGAAAAACCTGAGCATATATCGAGTTGTTCAGACACAATACAGTACTTTGAAGACAACTTATTTTCGCTTACAAAATGCTCTGCCATCCAAGTCATCATTCAGTAGGTCTTCTCTCATTAAATAGAAGTGACCGTCTGAGGATTCATTGACCGAATTTGATTGGCTACCTCTCAGACAGAACTGCCTCACATGCAGTGTCTGCTTATAATGGACCATACAGTCTAACTTTATAGTCATAACTGAATCAGTTGGGAGTTTTAAAATTCTATCCAGTGAGCATAGAAGTAAGAAAAAACTCACACTACAAGTTTACTAACCACCATTCTGACATAGTCCTACAGGTCCTTCAATGCGCATTCTTAAGTGAACATTGTTTCATAGTGTTTCACTGTCCGTTTATGATATGATTATATGCCAGTGATTTCTTTGACATTCTCATTTTTTCCACTTCTGTTAACTTACTCTTTGCATTTAGCAACCTCCTAATGCAAAATTTTTCACTCCAACAGAAGGACGGAAACTTGCAGGAACAATTATGTCTGCCTTCTTTAATACCCCAGGAATCTGTGAACCTCTATTATTGATTTGGGCCTTTTGTGTCCAATTCGATGCGAGTTACTTGCCGAAGCCTGTATCAATTAGTCGATACATTTTAAACTGTCACAAAATTGCCACAACAAGGTGAATGCCAGCAGAGGAGGTTAATCTTAAACCCTCAGCACTACACTAGAATATTTGACCAATATCCATTTTCCAACGCTGGCTAGTGCACAAATCAACCACTGTTGATTCTTGCCTCAAACAACATACGGATGACTTGCGACTTTGTTCTATTAGTATATCTAACGTGCGCTTACAAGCGACCACCGAACTGGTAGCTCAATCAGCTGGTCGAAGCCAAGGCTTAGAAGTACCCATTTGCCCCATGTGATGTCTCTTTCCCAGATTCGCGCCGAACTTCCTTGCCGAGAAATACTGAAGGTCAATGCATTGTAAGACAGCACACATTTGTGGTGAGAAAATAGAGTGAACCAAGCCAGCTGAGTTACGACCGGATGAGATGTTGGTATGTTTCGATGACAAGTGTACCAAACGCGCTGGTGTTTGGATGAACTAACTAAGTAATATAAAATCGAAATCACCTAATTTCTCTCTTTCACTTACACAAATTCAGTTTTCAAACTTTTTCTTTTGAGGACCTGACGAGTGAATCGGGTCAACTTGTCCAAGAGTTGTAATTTGCTTGTTGGGAAGCTGTAGCCCACGCCAACAAATCGTTCTGGATTGATCTGCTGATCGTCCTTAGAAAGATGAGCCAAAATTTCGCCAGCAACTGTTTTTTCTTCACTTGACAATGTCTAAGTTTTGCAGCAGCTTACTAGTGTTGTATGGCAGGCAGTTTCGTTGTGAGTAGTATACTACTCACAAGTAGTATGTTACCCACAGGCAACGTTCAGGAACAAAAGGGCAAGCTGCGAATGCCAGGAAGACGGAGCACAAGGAGAGACTATCGAAATAGTGTGTACGCGCTCGGCAGAAGTTCCACCAAGGCGAATGACAATGGTGTGTGTGAATGCATGTCTAACGCCCAAATGAGTGTACACGTTTGTGGTTTGATTTTTGAGATGACCTATACGGGCGTTTGCGCAATAAACGAATTCTCAGGCCAAGCGTCTTTTGCGGTCACAACACTAGTACTTCATTTAACTATTAAGTAATATCACTCACTTAAACTGGAAAACGAACTGAAGTGAATCAGTATACTGCTGAAAAATGACCGTACACTCTGAACTTTACTACAATTCCAAGTGATTCATGGGCTAAAATTGTTCAAACTTTTCTTCAGGCTGGAAAAATGACAGGATGCTAATTTCAAATTTTTTATGCATAGGCAACAGGGTGTCTGATCAACTCACTTTTTTGTGAAAGTACAGCAGTAGACTATTCGATTGGATTTTTTAAACACTACCTGTAGGTCAGCTGTGCTTGTGTGACAGGTATCCTAGTTTGATCTAACTGTGCAAATTGTTACACAGATCCGGCTACATCTGTTTATTATGCAATGGCCTTCTTAAACTATTATAGTTCTCAGTAGTCAATGAAGCATTTTTAAGGAAACTTCACTCATTTTTGAAATACAGTGTAGTTTTGCAACTTATTTATCGAAATGTATACATAAAAGTATTTATGAATAATTGGTTTTTATATTGCTCGACTATGCGCCCTTAAATTCATGATAAATCGATGCAATCAGTTGAATAAAATTTTGAATTATCTTACCAGTACTGGTTTCAAGCACATGTCGACTGACTTGCAAACCTTTCCGATTCCATTCGTCCATAAGGTTGCTGCTTATGGAATTAGCCAACAAGCGCTGCGGTTACAAGTGCTAGGATATGATAAACGTCGTCGTTGCAGACTTATCGGCTACACAAGCTTCAGTTTGGCTTCCTTGGACACAGCAAGTTCAGAAAACGTGGAACTGAGAACATTTCGCGACATTCAGTTGGACACAGAGGATGAAGTGAGTATTGGAGTCTGAAATTTGAATTCGGGTTTTTGCTTTGATTGAATGCAAAAAATTTGGGCCATTATTTTCCACCACAAAAATAAGATGAATTTTTTTACTTGCATGAGTCAGGACAAAACATACCAGTAAAACGTTTGTATATGTGTGACATATATTGCGGTAGTAATCACACATTTGAAACCGCCTATTGCATAACTACGGATTTTCTTCTACAGACTACACTCAAAACATTGCAGTCTAGCAGTATCATTCAAAATTATTAATTGAAGCGCATGCCAACTCAAAGAATTAGGGCTGTAAACTGCAATTTAATCAGGTAACGAGGGAGAAAATCGGTCATTTTACACATGTATCAAACACAAATGATGGGAGATTGTCCGTAACGCATATGATTAGCTGTATATTCTGTCCAGTGTACGATCGAAGTCACAAACAATGTTGGTAAACAGGAAAGTGGTTGAGTAGTGGATTAATAATGGCTCGCAAGTAGGATGCGCTCAAGTTGATGAGACAGCTAATAATTCACATGGATGACCACTCATTTTTGATAATTTTTTTTAAAGTCAAAAAGCGAGATGACCTTTCCATAGTTCGTTAAATCCCTCACTTAGAAATTTAACACACGAATACTTACAGCAAACAAACATGAATAGTTATCTCACAGTGAATCGTCGGCCTCTAGCCGGATGCCGAAGATTATTTAATCCAAAATGTTGCTGGGTAGAATGATGACCGTAGAAACCGGTTCAATCCAAAACACTAGACTTTCGTTATTCGCTTCCCCTATTGCAACACTAATCGATTACTGCCCCATTCTTTGTAAGGATCGACATTTGCAAACGGTTTTCTGAGGTTAAAATAAACTCCTACTCAATTGCTGCTGATTTTCTTGCAGATCAGTGTATGTAGACACGACGAAGGCGCCCACCCTGTGACCGTCCCAAGGCGCCTCCGTCGTGAGAAAGAAGAAAAAACCGCTTGACTCAGTCCTAACTAGCGGAACTGTTCAAATCGGTTAAGACTTTTTATACCGCTATGCACATGTGCGATCCTAACTCTTTCTCATGATGTGGTGGGAATGTGTGATTATGACGTGCCCTATAAATATCTTGTACTTGCCCTAGCGGCACTCCGTTTTGGAGCGGAACAAAGCTTCTTATTTTGAACGCGTCTTTTGGCTTGCCTTGGGAGTGAATACGGGACAGTCGCGGTACTATTCGGAACCGAGATTTTCGTGTGAATTATTACCGGGACGAGAATCCGATTTTATCGAGCGCACCACTCTACCGAGATCAAACCAGCGTATCGTTTAGGAGGGTTTACAACAGAAGTCCTATGTTCTTCATATGACTTCATTGACATTAGACGCCTTTCGGAGAATTTGATTTGGAAATGAGATAAATTGCTAGCTTTAGTAATGACGGTAAACAACTCTGGTTGTTATAATCATGCTGAGAAGTTAAGTCATGTTGGGTTCATAGGAAAGTTTGTGGTATCTCTTTGGTTCAAAGATCAACGGTTCACTGTGCTCTTGGAATGGCATCAAAGTTCCAGCTGCAAAGATACAACCTGATTAGAGTAAAACAAATATAGACAGAGCCGCGTATGTGCAGAAAATGTTGTCAATATTAGAGGACCAAACGGAGTTTCAGCAAATACACACAGTAGACAATATTACCGAAATAGAAGGTCGCATAGGAAGGCATCTCCAACTTCTTCTACAACTACGTATAATCGAAGACATGACGTACAAATTTCTTAAGCCATGTGGGTCATCGACACCTCAACTCTACGGCCTCCCTAAGACATACAAGTCTGGAATGCCACTTAGGCCAATTCTGGCAATGACTAATTCTCCATACCATAAATTGGCGCGCTGGTTAGTCACCATCCTAACGCCATTAAAACAAAAGTTTCAGGCCTATTCCGTTAAAGAGTCTTTTGAGTTGCTCGGTGACTTGGACAACATCAATCTTGATGTGCTCCATAGACGTTCAGTCACTGTTTACGAATGTCCCACTACACGAGACAATTGATTATATTTGTGAGCTCATTGAAACGAGCCACACTACTCTACCTAGTGATGTTCTGAAAGAAATTTTATTACTATGCACTGAAAACGTCAGTTTCCGTTTCCTTGATCGGTCCTACCGCCAAATAGATGGGATAGCCATGGAAAGTCCACTAGGGTCCATCTTAACAGACTTTTTCATGTTAAAGATTGAGCAAGAGTTAGCGGCAGATATAGCAAATCTGTCATACTACAAACGCTATGTTGATGATACACTAGTATTCAGTCGTTCCAAACAGGCAATAGATAACCTAGTGTGACTATTAAATAGTTGTCATCCAAACCTGAATGTAACATGTGAATTTGAGGCTGATAATTGTTTACCGTTTCTGGACATACTCATAAGTCGCCGAGAAGATGGTTCCATTAAAAGAGCTTTCTATAGGAAATCCACATGGTCTGGTCAATACCTGAACTTTAGTAGCTTCACACCGGTCCATCACAAACGCACACTGGTAAATACATTATTCACACTAGCAAGACGAATCTGTACACAAGATAGTCTTGCAAAGGAATTAGACTTGATCACCTCTGTACTACAATCTAATGGGTACCCGAAAAGGTTCATAGATAGGCATAGTAGAACAAAACCACCTTCAGAACAGGTAGCCACAGTGAGTAACAAGAAGGTTTATATAGAACTGCCTTTTAAAGGTGATTATAACATGCACCAAACAACTCAACGATTAGTAAATTCGATTAAACGGACATTTAATGCAGCGGAACTCTGTGTACTAGCCCGGACCCAGAAACTGCCTGTCCCTTCAGTCAAGGGAGATCAGCCTATCGGTGCTACCTCACATTGTGTCTACCAATTTACATGTAACTGCAAAGAAAGTTACATAGGCAGAACCGAGAGGTGCTTGATCTCCAAGGTGAAGGAACATTTGCCTAAGTGGGTACAGAACTCCGTATTACAGAAGAACGACAATGTGTTTGAAACACGCGAGCAACCAGCGTCCGCAATCGCAAGACACGTCCTGACCACTGGACACGTTATCGACCCAGTTTGTGCCTTCAGAATCCTATTACGTCACTCGAATCCAAGATTCTTG
>JTDE01000529.1:208494-233163 GCA_014338405.1 Paragonimus skrjabini miyazakii | reverse complement strand
GACCTAATTATCATATGTGAACGCTCAACCACTTTCGCTTGTGAGTAAGGGGCCGACTGGAAATATTTGGGAGCGAAAGGCAGACAGCTTCGTACACGCGTGCACGAACACAAATTAGTGATGCGACGAGCCGACCCTAGATCACAACTGTGGCGCCACTGCGCGGACGCAGGTCACGAGGTCAACATAGTTCATACGAAAGTGGTCGCACGGGCAAAGATGAAAGGGGAACGGCTTGTACTGGAGGCCGCCTATTCACGCAATTCCTTCAATCCACACGTAGATATAAACAATCACTACGTCAGCATCGTTGACACTGAAACGAAAAACGAGCGAAGACAGACCGACAGACGAGCACGGTGAGTGGCAGAACAATCTCATTCCAACACATTTATTTGTTTGATAACAGATCCTAGTGTGGATTTGAAACATCACAATAAATCGTTTACTACTCAGTATGTGCCCCTTTTTAAATACTTTATATATATACTTTAACTATATATGTATATATATATATGTCCGTTCGTATCAACCAACTACCGCTGTCGCTTGGTAAGTCAACTTTTACATAAATGTGGGTGATTATGGCCTTCTACTTGTTCTTTCCTTCGGGTTTATCGGCGCATTGTGTGGGGAATGTTTCGTGTGTTTATCGGTTAAACTTAAAAATTTTGCTTTTCTTTTTCCTCCTACGAAGAATGCACCTAACCTGCACTCCTACACCGAACTATTTCGTGACTCAAAATCTCAATATTTTTCTCTCAGGGTTGGATCTTACCGCCAGTCTCTCCATTTATTTTCCGAAAGATAAGGGTTTCACTTTCGTACTAGCCTATCAGTTAACTAACCATGAACGGCCGACAGGACAAAAGCCCTTTACCCCCACGCCGTCTGGTCTAATTCCTTAAGGGTTACGCTGGATATGTCGTACGTAAGTGGAACCTCAAGTGGTGCAACGCAAGCCACTTGTGGTTAATGTTATGAGCAGGCGTTCTCTAGCTTTGGTCACTGTGATAGGCTAATACGAGATTACTGCCGTCAACCATGACAATCTAGTCGTGTCTAATGTGAGAATAATGGCATGGTGGTCAACAGGATTTCCTCATTAAAGCGTGGATGGAGTTCAAACCCCGTCCAAGAGAAAGACCTGTATCACTGGCAAACACTAACAAGGCTCAGTCTCGAGTATAGTGCTTCTTTTCGAAGGAAATTGACGGATAATTCGATAAGAATGCGAAAGCTATGATCCACTCTGTATGTTGTTTAACTTATACTAACAAGTATATATATGAATCCCCAAACTAAATTGCTTAATATTAATATAACTGTTTAGTTCGCTGCTCTAGGAAGTACCTATGGAGGACAAACAAACAAATGATCGTATGGGGGAACACACACCAAAGCAACTGTTAGTGCGAATCGGAAAGCCTCTTTTCCATACAGCTGCTTATGGATGACAACTGGATTTAGTCACACCAAAGCGTATAATCCAAATTGGACACCAGATGCAGGTCACTAAAGCCTTTATTGTGGCTTATCAGAGCAACTGGGGGCAGAACTATTCAGCTAACTGAATTCCTGAGTTGTCTGCTTCGTTTTCCTTCATATATTATCAATGATAGGGTCAGGGTAAACCTGACCAGAAGAACACGATTCTACTGTCAGAAGTCGGATATCACACTGATATCGCACTGAGATATACATCGGCGTGGGACTCAAATGTTTCTTCGCGCGCTCATGTCGCCACAACGTCAATGATTTTCTATAAATACCGACCAGTTTCTCATGCAAATTTGCAATGCGTTTGGTGGCTAAATGCATTGCCTATCCGGAGTCTGCTTTGTCCGTTTTCATTGGTTTATGTCGTTGGCAGTTTTTGGGGCCAATCGGAAGAGGTTGCTATTAGCGTTATCCGTTCACTGTTGTTCGTATCAGTTATTCGCGTTCGTGTTCAGTAGGATTTAGTTATAACAGCCAAAAACAGGTTATCTTGTAGTTGTGGCCAATCTGGCTGTCATCACTGTTTCCATTTAAGTTGTGTTTTGCGCATGTCATCATTCATCCTATCGCTAATGTTGGAAAGACTTTCGCGTGGTAAAAACATCAATTGTCACGGTGGTTTGTTTTGTCTACGGCTTCAAGCGTTGAATGTTATTTCCATAAAGTAAACATTCTCATCTTATTGTGATTTATTACTGTCAATTTCATCAGTTAGCTTCAAGCTAATGTGACCTGAAGCCCAACTTATTGAGTTGACATTGACATATGAGTTTTTGTCAACTCTTGGTCCATTCCTTAACTCGGGGCTTTCACGATGTGATCACTTACCATTCGTTTGAACCTAGCTACATGTTCACCTGTGACGAACTTTTACCACCCAACTCTTACCATAATTTACGTTAAATTATCAGGTCTTTCTTATGGCGTCTATTACAGACAGTATTTAAAAGCACCTGCATGGACGTCAGCTAGCAAAGCCAACCAGTTGCGCGCGACTAAGCTACTCAGCCTTTACTATCAATAGAAACCACGCGAATACTTGCGCTAATGTTAAGCAAACACGTGCCTTACTCAATGGGCTAATTCAGATGCGTTTATTCTGTTCAATCTCAGGTTTATTAAAGTTGTTAACATCAGAAACAGTTAGACTCCTTTGATTCTGCTAACCAAAACAGTAACAGTGTTAACAATCAAGACGACTCAATCACAGGGTTTTCTGTGTCAACATTTGAGGTGCACGGCGTCGTCATGCCTTGCAGGCTGTTCTACTGCACAAGTCAGCCAATGGACATCATTGGTTTTCCTGGAGGCCGATAAACGGTTGAGGATTGTCCAGTCCACCAGACAATAGTAAATCCGCGCGATCCGACATTAGTCCTAAGTACATACAGACGCCCCACTAACGAGTGTCCGTTGTACGTAAAGCATGTTTTTACATACGATACATTCTCACTTAGATACACACAGGGATTCGTGCTCATAATATCTGAAGGATAACGCCACTCGCAAATCAACAACTGTTCCCACAAAGTGTTGGAAAAGCTTGTTGTCACGCTAACTTTCCATAATGAATATCTAGGCTGAATCACTTAAATAGTAGACAATTTATGTTTGCAGTGTCATTGTTCAACCATACTATTGCTACGGCCAATTTAATCAGCTTTCTGGTCATGAGGACGACCACTCTGTAGACTAACTGCTGCGATCAGGAACCTTTACTTATCCTGACTGATCAGATGAGCACTAGAAGGAACGATTGCTTGAACCTCCGAAGTCGTTTTCATAGGATCGAAGTAAACGAACAAGTGGAAGCATCTTAAGATAACCCTGATATCGTGGGACATCAACGACGATGGAACTGGGATGTGTGAAAATGGTTGGAATGGTTTAGCTTACTTATCCGATATTACTCAAAGCCATTCGACTTAAGGTTAACCACACTTCACCACTTCAATAACTCACAGCACCACTGGGATTGATAGTGCGCTCGAAGTAACTGAATACAGATCGGAGAAATTCATCCGTGAACAAACCAAAGAAACGGCAAGAAGACAAACGTTTCGGGATGCTAACATTTTGATTTATCTCATCGACCACATACTAAATACTAACAGAATATATAACAAAGGGGCATGGCAAAAATAGTTAGAAGCAGTGCATTTTGGGTCACATCGCCCACCTCCCTTGGTATCGACCTGTTCGGCTATTGTTGCCGTGCGCCTTTGCTATCTATTCTGTTTGTATTAAGTATGTGGCTGATGAGATAAATTGAAATATTAGCATCTCGCAACGTTGGTCTTCTTGTTGATTTGACGAACTGGATCAAGGGAACACTGTGCTTTAAACGTTCAAAGGAAGTCATAAAATTCGAGCTCATGCCTCAAAACCATGTATTACTAGATTACTTTTAAACCTCTAAAGGGCTGGCAGCATGATGGACCAAAAGATTGAAATCGCTGAGCTCTGCATAGCTTACGTAAAGACAATTCATCGATCACAAGGCTGTTGGTTTCTCCTGGCCTTTGAGCTAAGATTGCTGGCATGCAGCCTATCATTAACGATATCTACCTTGCTTGTCTCCAATTGCTTTGGAAACGCCCATCAAAGCCTTTGACATAAGTCTGTTGAGGGCTGGAAGGGGTGAACTTTGATGAAAGGATGTCCTCTTCTCTTTTGTCTAAAATTACAGTTGAAATCTCCGGTTTGTTTTTCTCATCACAGCTGTCACTGCCCATCTTCACCTTATTAGCCACTGGCCGGTAAACACGGTTTGTAAAAGTAGTGATGAGTTATATTCTCTCTGTAGGACCCTTATCAATATCATCATCATTCGCAGATATCGGTTTTTCAGTAAGTCCTCCGTCAATGATTGTATTGATCAGTATTCGCATGAGTGCTATTATCCTCGCTACCGCCACCATCATGTATCCGTAGGTTTTTGTGAACGAGCCAAGTGTTCTCATTACAGTATCACATGAAAAAGCACAGGTGATGGTCATTTGATCAACTATCCGTCTCGTGTCGAGCACTTTCTGTGGCCTATGATACAACCGTGTGTTGTCGAATGCTAGGATCAATTTTTCTGTGTGTACTTTAAACTGTTCAGTCAAACCGAATTTTGTATATGGTAATGAACGAAATGATGTGGACCTCAAAAGTTCAATACGGAACAGAAGACTGTAGATAGCGATAAATTAACATCAAAATTCAAAACGATCGAATGTGACACGAAAGTGCTAACAGGGTTGGCTCAAGGTGTTGTTTGTAGTTCTATTTGCATGAAAACGTTTGCTTCTGGAAAATTGCCTGAAATTTCACCCCGATAAACTCCAAAATTTCCCGAAAATGTTTTTCATTGCTTTGTTTCACTTATCTTACGGTTCCTGGTTTGGGTGCATATGCCATAGATTTCAGTTGTCCCGAGAGATATAAGTTCAATAGCAGTAACGTCAGTGACGTGGGTGGTAATTCTTTTGGTTCTATACTGCCGATCCATCGTCCAGGAAGTGCAGCAATCAAATAGTCTTGGACAAGTTCTCCACATTGTGGCAGTGTGTCATTTTCATGAGATCATAGAACCTGTTTCCCAAAGATAGGCAATTCTTGAACAACATGGGTGAGGGACACATGAAGCATTCCGAGGTATGGTGTTCCCAAAACAGTTGTCAAGACAGTTACTCTTACTGGTGACTGTTTTTATTGGTCAGCGTACTGAATGAGAATGTGAAGTGACGATCGGATGGATGACAGATGTACGTCAAACGCAACACAATCAGTGGTTACTAGAAACATCAAAGGCTACCAAAATGGTACTGACTATTACCTTGGCGACCCAAAGCGTCTGGTATCAGCATGTAAATAAGACCAAGGAGCAACATGGCTTTCACAGACAATACTCATCCGCAACGATTTTGCTGACCACTCGTGATGTTTGGACGAAAGTTGACTGGCCAACGACGTGGTTTATCCTGATTATTCCGGCACCTTTGACAGGATTGATCATTCCATCTTGCCGCGGAAACGTAATAGTTATCGCGTTGATGAGCACTTACTGAATTGGCCATAGGATTTATCTTACAGGATGTACGTTCAACGTCAAGGTGAATGGAGAGCTGTCAGAGTGGCTTCCAGCCAACAGCGGTGTTCCACAAGGATCAACCTTAGGACCCCTGTTATTCATTCTTTTCGTTCTTGAGCTACCCAGTAAAGTCAAATCGCCATTGTTGTTTTACGCCGATGATAGAAAGCCCTGGCGAGTTCTATAGTACCCGGAAGACATGATAATCATTCCAGAACGACTTGAATTGCCTAACATATTGGTCATAGTATATAACTTATCGTTCAATGTCAACAAGTGTGAAGCCATGAATGTTTGCTAACAAAATTGCACTGACTATTATTTTTGGAACACAAAGCTGATGACGTCAGCATGTGAAAAATACATAGAAGCCGTAGTGGCAGACAGTCTAAGCCGATCTACAGAACGTGCTGCTATGGCTAAAAAGACACAAGTAACCCTGAACCCCATATGAATCATTTGTGAAGCCTTCCACTTTGAAGCATTTCCCTCCACGTTAGCCTCCATAATCCTCCCACACATAGAAACAAAGACATAGGTCTGTCGTCCTTGTCTTAAGAAATGTTTGACACTTACTGGGCGTCCAGAGAAAAGAGGAGTTATGAGGCTCCGAAAAAACTCGTACCCGGAAGGGCAAGCAGGATAAGGTCAATTTTAAACAATTGCAGAAGCCCCAGGATAGACCTAATCCCTACCTACAAAATACTCCACACCTCGGGTCGTCTATTGGGACACCTCTTCCCACCAAGTAAGGATGAACGCTAAAGATGTCGCTTGGTGAAACTGAGTTTGGGAACGGGCAGCTTACTCTGCAAACAGAACTACTTCACAGTTAGAGGCTGTCCACACTGGAATGCCTTGCCCAACTCTGTCTTCACGGCTGAACCGGTTGAGAGTTTCAAAACATTACTGAATCGACACATACGTAAGAGATAACCAGAACTATGAGCCTCCTAACCGCTATACTAGCTCAGTCTCAGAGGTCATTAGGTGCACATGTTTGACTGGATGTTGCTTCAGTATGTTTCAGTGCTTGTTGCTGAAATGATTGCAACCAGCAGCCTTATTAAATTTACCTTTTAGTTAGTCCCATCCACTCTCTCTTCAAACCTACAAACTGTCCAACTAACTTTTTCACCGACCAACCTAGAGACAAACAAGCACAAGAAACAATCTCTGTCTTCTGTAATCACCTAGGAACTTTGTCATTTAGTCATTTTGCGCACGTGTTCAAAAGTGCAGCGAAGCTGATTGGGATACTGCCCTTCGCATGTAACGTATATGCATTGTACGGGTATGGTTCCTGCTAGCTCAGAACGAGTTTTGTTCCGGATCCCGAAAACATGTGAAGGCAAGAAGGTGTATATGAAAGGTTTATCAAGTGAATTATTTGCAGGATATAGCAGGCATGCTCTTAGCGCGACACTGCATAATCTCTCAAACGTTATCGAATAACAGCGTTGAGTGAGTTTGGTTGTTATGCCATACATACATAAATATGCAACCTTCTACATGACGCTACCTAATGGCAAAGATGGTTTTGCGGTTGCTAGAACGTAGTTTCTTTGGCACTGTGTTGGTTATAGTTCATCTCCGCCATTCCATTATTTGTTTCGATGAACGACTTCGTCACCGTGAAGTCATATCTCTGTCGCAGCAGAGGACTACAGAGACCATTATCCCCAATGAACCTTGGCTGTTATTGAGCTGGGTGAAGACCAGATTGCAATAAGATAAAAGCCCGATTAGCATGTGAAAAGCGGTTCCTTCCGCGTAGGCTTAGGCGCAGAACTACTCGTTCGATTTCTGACTGAACCAAAAACATCAGTCCACGCATAGGTCACAAAACACCAAGAACCGCGTTCTGGCAGGCATCATAGATGACGCTCACTAGTTGTAAGTAACCTAGGTGAAGAAAAACACTGTTGTCAGGTGGGTTAGACGTTGATATCGTCGATTAACACAGTTCCACCGGCATCAGGTTGGAAAAGTGGTATCATGGCTGAGTGGAGGTCCGACGCAGAATTTAAAGAGTGCGCAGTCACGACTAAAAGATGAGTTCACTGCGGAGATTTGCCATAAAACTCTGGGGAGACACCTGAGATTACAAGATGATGCGCTAAGTAAAGTGCATCAAGTACTAGTTGTAACTCTATCGAAAGTGAAATGGAAACAAAAAGTTAGGCATTTTAAATTTCAATTGTTAGCCACGCCAGCTCCCCAGCCCAGGAGACGAACCCGAACTACGGTAGACAATCTGTTCATAAACAGTTCCATTTCTCTACACCGGGTCAGAATCTGTCCATCTCGCACCCTACGCCAGGCGACCGCAGCGTCGACAAACAGTGTTCGGTGTGGCAGACGACTAGTACATGGCCTTACAATCTAAGTCTGTGTAAAAGTACGGGTTGAACTAAAGAACATGATCGACAATCACTGTCAAAAATACCCGTTTCCTAATCTCTTCGCTGCTCACTCGATGGTACCACCCGACACGAGCAACCGAACGCAAATAACGGTGGTCAACCACCTGAAGACAGTTCACGCCCTCTACCCTGAGCAGGCATGGTTCGCTGCCGCAAAGTAACAGAACCTTCGCCGTCGCCGTGTATACGCGACATTTTAGCCCCACAGAAATGTCTCTCTCTCGCCGGAGGTGCCCCCGATTGGTAATTACCGCCGTAACCTTAGAGATACGCACTTCTATTTCATCCCCAACACCTCCGCCGCCACTGATACAGCTTTCCAAGTACAGTTCAATGTAAACTCTAACCTTAGCAAAAGTACTGGAATAAAGCGTCGGCTGTAGGTTCATATACTTCGTTGGTACAACCCACCGTCTAAGCGACTCGTAGGTCGATCAAACCGAATCAAACGCACATTGATAACTCAGAAAAAGGGCAACTGTTGGCCGATGGAACACATGACGTTGCTCCAAAATTTGACGATGGGTAAAATTGTGATCTATACATACCCTGCTCAGGGAAAAACCTTGCTTGTTCTTCCCTAATATTTGCCTCCCGAGCTGCAGTGAGTTGACAAAGTATAATGGATACGAGAACCCTAGAAATGACTGGGGTCAAACTTATTCCCCCATGCTTTTCGCAAGAGCTCCAAACGCTTTTTTGACTATGGAAACTATTATCGAGTGGCTCCAACACGGACGGGTGGTCTCCGTCGTCCACACGAGTTGAAACAACTTAATCGAAGCCTCTACTAACTCCTCCCCACTTTCTTTGAAAAGTGCCCGCACGAGATCATCTGGATCAGCAGCCTTATTACGTTTGAGAGCCGATGTGCAATTTCGGACCTCAGTTTCAGTGGGTGGTTCTAAATCTACCGGTCAGCTTGTTGTGGTAACATAGTATAGGCAGGAGGTCAGCTAAGTTGATCCTGAAAATGTTCAGCCCACCACTCCAACCTTCCGGACTTATTATAGGTGAGTGTGTCAACTGCCTCGCCGATAGCTTCACTGACAGACAGTCGACTGGGACCAGTAGCACGGATAAGCCTAAAGAGTTTCCGGTGTTCCTTGAAGCAAAAGCGATCTCCATTTCCTTAACTTTCCACACTACCCGAACCTCATGATCAGCCTTTAGGCTACGTTTCAGCTTTCTGCGGATATCTCTCCTAGATTTGTTATATATGCCGAGGAGAATCTACCATCTAGCTCCCAAAAACTCCAGGGGTTGTTCCGAGACCCAATGTTTGTTCAACTCACAAATCCCGTGTCGCATGCTACAGTACCTGCTTTATAAATTGCTTGTGAAATCACAATCCGGCAGCTATTATGATCTCCAGAATAATAAACTGTTAAGGCTATCTTCTAAGCTGGTTTAGTACTTATGCTTTATCAACAGTATAGCCAGTTTCTCAACAGCCAGGCGCTGGTGTCGGTGGGGTCGTTGTCCAGCAGAAGTAAGAACGAAATGATAACGTACCAACGAACTAACGCATAATCCGAATTCAGTAAGAACGACGACCATGTCTCGAACCACGCCACCTATAACTAATAGCTATGTGGTTTATCTGAGACCAGACCAGATTCGTAGAAGGAGGGAGCCAACTATATCATCGACGTGCACGACGCCTAAAACTTCTGCTAGCTACAAATAGTTTATGCTCAGCGCACAGCTGTAACAGTCGCTCGCCGTTATCCATCGATGTGACACCATTCCAAATCCGCCACCTAAATGAGACTCGACCTCACCAAGGCGGCCGACATGGGCATTCATATCTCCAGCCAGAACGACTAGATCGGATCCACGTGTCGACCGAAGGAGAGCGCCTAGATCCGAGTAAAACGCGTCCTTGACGCCAACATCACAACAGTCGGTTGGAACAGAAGCATATAATGAAAAGATTTCTGAAAACTGCGCTTAGAGCCGGCCTTATCAGAACCTGTCAAGTGGACGACACAAAGTCTACTGTTACCAGGAATCTAATCAACCAATGCGCCTGCGGCCGTCGTGCTGAGGCTATACCTACTCTAGCCCGACCGGTAGCGGCAGCCATGGAGTTACCCGAAGTGTATAACTAGTATTGAGTAGACAGTATGGGTGCCGTTAGTTTACTACTGTCCTGGATTCGTCTCCGAAATGCAGCAGATATCGACATTCAACGAATCTGACGTTCGTGCACGAGCGGCCTGTTGGTCTACTTGTTTCAGAGTGTGAACGTTGAAAGTACCTATATTAATTCGCATTCTCGGTCTAAGCAAGGGACGAGGAAGGTCTTAGGCTGTGTGGTAATAGAGATGAGACTCACCAACACAGTGTTACTATGATTAGCTATATGTGTTGTGGGACATGCAGAGTAATTAACAGAAATGGGGATCAAGAAGGGCCTGAGGGCTAAATTTGACAGGACCGTGGGAAAGAGGTCAGCAGTAGCACTGATTTCATCCATCCACCCTGCTGTATGTAGCAGATAGGGTGACCCGGTTTATACTGCGAGACGGCCGATGCAGTATGGAATTACTTGTGTTGTGACTATTCAGGGTTGTGTGTGGGCTGAGATACTGCCAGGGAGCCCAGACCTAGACAGGAGAACGAATGAAGTTCTCAACCAAAACCTTTGACTCAAAAGGCTGTACCATAAGACAGCAGGTGATTGACAATGTACCATAACCGGTATATTTTTTCGAAAAAAGATGTAAACCTTTTTCCAACCGCCAACCCGGAGGACCAGGAGAATGTGGTTTGTCAGGCTCTGGTGATGACTATCTCTCTAACTCTGGAGTCTTACCGCGGAGAAGCTGCGCCTCAACATTACACTTTCCATATTCCATGCAAGTGTTAAATATGGTCAGTTAGCATGTTGACCTAGATGGAATTAGGCTGCGTGGAATGAAAAGACACATTGGTGAGTAAGTGATATTCAACGGAGATCACGTACTCTATGGGCTTCGCGATGTCAGCGATTACAACAACAGCAAACCGCCTCATTCATTCCGTAAGAGTCAGTATTGGGTCTGCTCACATATAAAAGTTAATCGAGTTGCGACTGCGATCCCCTTCATTGCCAGGTCCATGTCGCCTTATAATTTCTAACCGTCCATGTTCATTCCTTCTGTTCAAAAGCGTACGCTCATGGACAGATAATGGACGCGGTGGTTCGCCACGTCCAGCCCGCTCTGATCTAACGGCCACATTTTATATGGATTGCATTGCCTTCTCCTAGAACTTCTTGACCTTTACACACGGGAACTAGGTGAGTAACCGTTTACCTAGAGTAAATGAAACGATTTGCTGCTGCTATAGTCATCACGGCAAACATCGCTTCAACGATCTCTGCTTTTCCATCAATCACCACCTCACATTCTTTCCTTTGTCATATCCGCATTTACTTACCTGACTTCGAGTGAGTGAGTTCCTCTAGCTTCGAAAATTGATTATGTGATTACTTTGGACAAACTCAATTTGTTAGCTTCTCTTCTGGCTGTCTGGAGATGAACTGAACTGATCTCACCCCGTGTTGTATGAATGCTTCATTCAACTTTCTGAATTCGGTTCGTAACTCATCAGTCTGTGTTCCATATTCTAACTGATCGCGTTCCTCTTCCAGCATCCCCAGTTCGACGGGGTCGTTTTCAGTCGGTTGAACTAATGAAGGTCATGTGTAGAAACGAGTGAGAGATGATTGGATGAATGGTCAAAATTCATAGAAAGTAACGTTAAGGATATTAACTGCTGCGGCCATTGTACCATTAGATTGATTTACACATTCTGAGCGAGTACACATTAAGCTAGTTCAAGTTCGCAAAGGTACAATGAATCTGAGTTCACTGTATGTGGTTGTCGGATCCTTACAGGCTGAGCATTGTAACTCATTTAGCGTATTCTGTTGTATAACACCAACGTGGAGCGGAACACTGGTTTCTACTACATTGACGGCCTATCATTGGAATTCGTAACTAATATTGTAACATTGTAACAAATTATCTACGCAAGGTTGTTTCGAAAAGATAGGCGCAAACGGTTGATTGAGGAAATGGTTAAACTGCGTGACAACCAGATATGCCTTAAACGGAAACCGCATAACGAGTGGTTTCAGCTTCACCTATTGGTTTTGCCACCCCAACTCCTGACCCGGGCGGTGTAACATGACATTAGGACTGAAACAACCAGAAGCAGCTTTTAAACAACAGTGCATGGTCAGAATCGGATTTATGGGGTATGTTCATTTTATGAGAATCTTTATATAAGTGTTACGTACGGAAAATCTTATCAGAAAATCTGCCGCCGTTTGTATGAGGCTGTGTAGTGAACAAAGGAAAACCACTAAGCAGCATGACATGAGCAAGGATGTAGAATTAGTAGTGAGGGTTCGGGGATTTAGGTTATTTCAAAATTGAACACCACCCACACTTGGTCGCAGCCTTCGCATTCAGATAAGCCCTTCGTATAGCTCATTTCGAAAGGAAGCACTAGACTCGAGTTTTGCTCTTATTAGAGCTCATCAGTAGTGCACATCCTTGTCCGGATCGGAGTTTACACTTTGACCCTCACGCTTGTGAGACTAGCGTGTTAACCACAACGCCAGGAACCACACAATAGGCATGACCGAATAATCAAATCCAAATGCTCAACCACATCCTTGTATGAATAGTGTTCAACTTGTCCGATCATTTCGAAGGGAGACTGAACAGAATCACTCTGTTCTATCCAATCGATAACCCCGTGATCAGGACTTCTCAGTTAGGTTGAAGTTACTGTCTTCACTGAACCAACTGAGCATGGTTTGAATCAATAGTGAAGGTTCGGGGATTTAGTCTATTTCAAAACTGAACACCGCCCACACTTCATCGATGTGACCTATCCAAAAGGCTTATCTGAATGTGAAGGCTGCGACCAAGTGTGAGTGGTGTTCAGTTCTCCTACAGAATTATTTCAATAGATGCTCGGACATCATATGTAATGCACATTTTTATTTATAAGAACATTTCCCCAATCAGTATGAAATCTTGATTTCCTAACTTGTCGTTCGGGAGTGGTTTCGCACAATTAAATCTTCGTGAACGGTTGTGGATAAATGCTTAAACATATACGCATTCAAAATGAGGAATTGGTGGAGGCAAATAGTTTGTAGTATTATGTAAATAATTGATATCTTCAACCCGCAACTTGGGAGCGGATCGCAGACAGCAGGTATAGCAGTTTATTCTACAGCGTCAACAAGTTGCGTTCGTTTGGTACGGCAACCACGAATTCTACAATTCTGCTACGAACATACTCTGGTATCTGTTTACTTCGGTGGTATATTCAGAAATCAAAATTGTTGCTGTTATGCTTTAGCTGTACAAAGACCAATTTTTGAGTGAATTACGTATTACCACGTGTTGATTACTCTTTCAGCGATCTTGCAACAATAAAATCACATACATTTACTATATTTCTACACACGGCAAACATTTTAGCTTCTCGTAGCCTATCAACCACTGTAAATTTTCAGCATATTTTCTACGACTTCACTACCACACATGTTCTTATTATAAAACATCACAGCTACTAGTTTTTCTTTCCACAATCTACTGTGAACTGGAGCTTCTGTCGACCGGTGATAGAAAACCAACAATTTTATCTTTGTCTGATTGACAATTCATGAGACGTTCATTTCGACTCATTTCAAAAAGTCACTCTACTGTTGGTTCAATAGCAAATTTTGGGATTCTCTGAAACATAACGAAGGTCGAAACGCATCGCACTCACGGCGGTTGTGCCGTGCTGAAGCAAGCAAAGTTTTTAAAGGGAGCTGACTAATAGGCCATATACAGTGATGTACCTTCTGGTCAGTAAGATATGCACAAGCCATATTATAACATCGAAGGATAACAATAGCCCCACTGGTATGCTGCTCACTTGCTCCAAATATAGTATATATTTATTTGCTCAAGTTATTAGCGGTAACCCAAAAATTGATACCCAACTCCCCAGGTTTAATTCGTATGCAAGTTGCTAATTTAACCGCTTGTTTCACAGTGAGTTCAACACATCGTTCATTGTCAACGAAAAATTTATCATCTTTTTCTGTATCATGTAATGCATTAGAGTCAAGGTCAGTCACACGTGAACATTACCAACACACGTCGATTGAACACTGTTGAAAAGGAAGCCAAAACATACGCTTCGTTTGTTCGGGTGGGTGAGCATGTGTGCATGATGACTGCTTTCAAACTACCGTACCGACTTCCATTCATGTTAGGAATCAGATAGAACTGCAAAAAGTGGAAACGTCATATCTCCAAAAAATAGCCTTATGCATTCTGAAATCTCTAGATTTTTAGAAACCTGCCTGATTGTTCTGGTATTAGGTGAACGTCCGGTCAGGTTCCAAATAAGAATTCTGGAATATACACGTGATATCATCTTTTGAGGATCACTGTAGATTTTACTTAGGTGTCCTGAATCTTTTATAAATCCTCGGCGGCTGTAGTGGCTTGAGAAAGAGTGACCCGAAAACGGTTGTTCATCACATTGTCACTACTCTAATTGATTATGGGACACAGCTCACTTGTGAACCGTCTTGGCTAGCTGCATAAAACGTCAGTCAGTTTACTTTATTTTCTAATGTCTAATAATTCTTTATTACCATTCGCGGTAGAGTTAACTCACCTGTGGCGCATGTGAAATGAGAGTAGATCACTCTTTCCGGATCTGTGTTCAGTTTTTGATACATTTTCAGTATGAAAGTTCTCGCTGCGCTGGCGTCTCTCTCAGGCCCTGTTGAGGGAATTCAGTAAACATTTATCACACTGATGTGGATGTTCAATTCTGCATTTGCATGCACAATTTCAATAGTTCTTAAAATCCCTTGTGAACCATATACAAACGTGTGTCTAACTGTAGACCCATGCATTCATTCCAAATATCAGCTGGGTGAGACATTCTTGAAACAGTTCAGAAATTTGGAGTCTTGACAGCGATTTTCGCAGGGGTTCCTAAAATGTGACGGAGCTGTGTTGAAACTCAGGTAAACCCCCAGGGCTTATAAGAACGTTTGGTCAAGCAAGTGAACGTAAGATAAGATAATGCGTGACGGACAGCTCATTTCACAATACATGAGATCGGTTAATTGAGATTCGGTACACTTTCCATCCAATCATTCTCGAAGAGAGTATTAGATTCAATTTTCTTTCTTGTTACAGTTGATCAATGGTGCATATAATAGTTCAGACCGGAACCTGAAATCCGGCTTAGTTCTCCGTAAGTAACCCTGTTGTCTACAACACCAATAGCCAAACACCAAGAATGGCTTAATAATCAGATTTGAACACCCATTTAAATTCAAGTATGAAAGGACTGGATTCAATCAGTCAAAAATGATCAATTTGCTTTCTGAACAGTAAATATCGTCCGGTCATTTTAGTCATAATTAGGCTCTCAGACGTTGGTGGGGGGCGCTTACTATAGCATGCGACGGCTCCATTGGATAAGTGAGCGTAGCCTGTTGAGGGCATCGTCTCAAAATATGAGATAAACTCACTGCACCGAACTTTAGGGCAGAACAAGTTGTCGTCCACTTTATAGTCCGCTCACATACAACACAAGCCCTCCCGTTCAATGAACTGACCATTTTCTAAATGCGTGTGTTCCAATAGCTTAATGGACCTGCAGCGATCAAGTTTTTACTCAGCTAACTGCAGCACAGTTAAATTCGCTTGATGCGCGATGGAATGATGCATACCAGCTGATTGGCATCTACTGGATTTGGCAATTCTGGTAGTGAAAGGTGGTTTATTGAACTGTTTGATTTCGGTTTTACATCATTGGGCGAATAACATAGCATTTTATATTATCATGTTTGTCGAGCGGGCAAAATCAAAAACGGTTTGTCGCATAACTATGTCAAACAGTTCTGAAATGAAAGATCTTTAAGTGATCAGATGGACTTCCGGAGTTGTCCGGTCAGTAACTGGGGCTCACGGCTCTCGTTATTCATCCAAAGTTCCTTGCTTCTGAACAATTCACCAAGTCATCTTTTACTTCTCAAGAACTCGTGGAGACTACTCGAAATATTAGTAGTATTAAGAATACTAATACTTCTGTCCATTTTTCTGAGAATCTTGGCAGAACGTCCATAAAGCACACCTCACACCTGTTTGATGTTGCTTGATGAACCTTCCACTTCGGTCTACTCACACAGCACATGAGGACTTAAAAGTGTGCATGGTTCAAAATTAGCCATGAATGCTTCTCAGTAGTATGCTTCGACGGATGTAAGCGGACTGCAGATTTAAGCCAGTAAAATAATGTCAAGATTTTCGAAGTGTAACTGAAGAAGTCGAGTATGACGGGGTTGAAACAATAAAGCAGTGAACTTTGAGCGGCGGACACTGGATTTCCGAGCACATCACGCTGAAACTCGAACAAGACCATGTCTGCTGGTTGTTGTGTATATTCAAGTCATTCACTTACTTCCTAGTCTAAGTGATAGCAGTTTCCACGTTTCACTTGCAGTGCCTGAACGATCTGAAGACGAGCTGAACTGGACATACACACTTCTTCCTTCCCTACTTCCCGCAGCGGTAATGATATATCCAATGTCATTGCAATTATAGGTTTTGAGCGGACATACCACCATGGGTTGGCTACAGCTAAAGGTAGTGAACGCAGCGGGAATGAGTTGTGCATATATCACGTGACCGCACTATATTTCTCTTAATAAGTCATACATTTCGTATAACGAGAAGAAACACGATTATTAATGACGGTGTTAGGAAGTTGTACACTACCGCAGACGTACACGTTTTAAAGTTTCAATGAAAAATCGTGATGGTGATGTGAAGTTGGACGGCCGAGCAACGGAATACCAAATAAGAAGAACTTACGAAAAATGAATGAGGTTAGTTTGGCAAACCCAAATGTCGTTGACTAAAGCAAATGCAATCGAACCTCGCTGCCGATCTGGGCCAGCCAATGGGAGGCATGCAATCCCAACCACCCAGATAGTAATCTATGGATTGAAAGTGCCGCTTCTTTTTTATCTAACTTATATGAACCACTGCTTCTTAATAAACGAAGTAATTCAGATTTGGATGAACCTCAAGTCTTCTCGATTTACGTAACAGTCAGTGGCGTTAGAATTTTTACATATGTCGCAAAAAGTAAATTTCCACTCACCCGTAAATTCTGGAAAGTAGTCCTTAAGGTTTGAATAATAAATCTTTTCTTCAAGAATGTCCTTTTTGTTCAAAAATAGAATGATCGAGGTTGCTTGAAAACACTGATAATTGGCAATTGTGCGGAAGAGCAATAAACTTTCTTCCATGCGATTCTACAAGGTAAATAGAGACAAAGAGATGGGATTCCCTGTTTAGTACCCAGACATATATTATTAATGCAAACAGAAACAAAACGTCATTAAAATAAACTCAGGACAAGCAAAACATACGGATAAAGATTACAGCCGATCAATCTCCGAGATTATTCTCACATTTCATTCAGACTGACCTGGTCAATCACGTGCACATAAATTCACTAGCATGGCCACAGACCGGGGGCACCTACAGAATATTAGGATAAGCCAGAAAAAGTAGGCGTTCGGAGCAATTTTAGATCTCTCCACTTGTGACAATGTTCAACTTCAATCAGTCCTAGCAAGCTGTTTGCTTTCAACCTGCACGTAAGAGTCGAAGTGAGATAAAATATATTGTTAACAAGAATACTGTATGCTCCTGGATAACATCCTTAAAGAAATATGATTGTATCAAAAGGTCCTATGAAGATTATACTTAAGTATGTATAGCGAAGCGAGAACTTATTGAGCGATGATGCGATATAGGTGACGCAGTGCTACAAAGAGGTGAAGCAAGCGGGGAGCCAAATCGTGACTTAATTCCTGGTGTCCCGAGGAAGACCACGTGTGCGAGGACCAAATGGTCGGGAATGGGCAATGTAGTGTGTGCACACGCCAAACAAAAGGCACGGTAGCGGTTGAATGGTTTGGGTTAGTGTGATATGAATTATTTTGTATGTGAATGATGAGTTGAACATACCAGTCTAACAAAATGTTGAAGACAATCTCGGTAACTGATCAGGCTCAGTTTGGTGATGTTACTGTATTCCTCTGTAAAATAAGCAAGGCTGTATTGAGCAAATGTCTATACACTTATCCAAACCTCTAGAACATGCGTTTCCGGATCAAAACTCACTATAGTATCGGATCCATCAGTCGAAAAGAAGCGAATGTAAGCAAACCTGCTGGGAGTCTTGCTTGCATCAGTACCATTGCTTCGGTAACTGTTAATTGGGGGAGCATTTATTGAATTAAACATTATAAAAAGGTAGTGAAATAGATGAAGCACTGTTTCATATATTTTAAATAGTTGATCTATTTATTGCTAACGATAAAGACGTCTGTAGTTCAGAATGGAACAACTGTATCCGTAGTTCCCGGTTTTCTGTTTCTACTACATTGAAGCTAATCTTAGGTTCGATATGTTTTCATACTTACGGTTAGTCTGACGAGTTCATAGTTGGCGTCTCTTAATGAAGCTTTTCATAAGTTATCCCACAGAGAAACAAGTCTGACTGAAAAATAATCAAAGCGTTTCAAGCTGTCATTAAACATTCGGAAGAACGATGAACAAGGTTAATCAATCCTGCTTCGTACTGCTGGCGATTATGACACACGTTCCTCGCTGTTGAATCTGGTATTCCCGGAGGTGCCGGCAAAACTTCAGTTCCATAAAATGCTCCTGGTAATTTTCAAGGTAACCAGCATGCCAGATACAATTTCTTGCATCGACTGCGGAGAATACCAAGCCAAAAGTTAATCTTTGAACTGAGTAAGCAAGCAGCTCAAGATAATTGTGACGATCGATGAGTTGAACAACTATGCTTCTGTCACACTACAGGAATCAGCATTATTCGTCAACAGAAAACGCGTAACCGAATAGTGCTTACATTTTCCAAGGTCCACAAGGTATCCGACATTGCTAAAGTAAGTTTAAAGTGACCGACGGAACTCTTTCAAGGACGATTATTCAGACCCGACAGCCCTCTTCGTCGGACGTTCCTAGCCATACGGTCTCAGAAGTTTAAATTTACAGTGACTCTTAGGGCTGTGAACCGTCTGTCCTACGGCCGTTTTTACCTTCAATTCAACCACCGTGTTCTCAATGTTGTCCATCAACCTCTTCGATGAAACGAGCCACATCCGAGATAAAAACCATAATGATGACACTAGCGACATCTACACATTGTATACTACAGAGTAAACTACCAATCCCCATACTAGCAAGGTGATCAGTTCGAAATACAACATACTTTCATCACTAACAAGGGAAGAGGTAACCGGTTTGTGCTGGAGAATGAGTTCGATTCTGTATGTCCGGACACCCTCTAAAAATCGGTCAACACAAAATGTCGTAGCCCTACTGGTCACCGCCTTCTGGTGTTCGATGAAACGACTCCACCAGCACAGCGGAAGAAACGGACGTAGGTTCTTGTCTATTTACTAGATTCTCTCAAAGGGACATCTAGTCTGAGGTAGAGGACGAGGAGAACATTGGATCGCTTCGTGAAACTGCTAAGGGATGTCATGCACCCCCTGGCAGAGCCGTTTCAAATCGCTGGTTGTTCTGGAGTCCCCAAAGGAACCAGGATAGCCATGGACCGTCACGGGGTGCCTACAGCATTATTCTGGATCTATCCCAATCTACCGCTTTTCACCAAACGGTATGATATGTGGAAGTGAGCAGAGGACTGTGAGGAATTCGTATGTTCCTGCGTTCATTATGCTATTGAACATCCACTGTTGGTATCTTTCTCGTTCATTTAAGAACATCATGTTCACAACATATATGTGTCAAAAAACTGGAAACGGAAGTGTACCGTAGGAGGATGGCAGTTCAATCATTTACACACTCCGCCTGCTCACTCTCTCGAAACGATGGTACCCGCAAACGCAGAGAGAAGCCCAGGCTGTCTTTTGAGTCATTCGGCCACTTCACGCGTACCAGTTTTGATCAAAGTTTATTAACAGCAACGGTCAACAAGTTTCACAACTTCTGTTCACATCAAATGTCCATCGCGAAACCCACGGTCGCCATGATTCACTGACAGGGCATTTTCCTGGCCACTCGTAATTACGGCAGTTTGTATCGGGCGGTCTAAGTTATTTCCACGACCACCTCTCACGGCATTCACCGTTTGTTTTGACAGAACAGCCCAAATTTGACGCTGAAACAGATCCTGGTTCAAAAGGTGAACTGGGTGCATCTGCAAAGCGGTATTATCCTAGATCAGTTTTGCTCTGTCTAAAGGTTGACAGTCCAAAGTCGTCAGGAAGCATCCTCAATTTTCTTGCACCGAAATGAACTCTCTTCCATCCAGCCTGATGCAAAGTTATGTTGCGACTACCGCTTGACCCTTCCTTCGACAGCACACAAGACCGTTCAGAACTGCTTTTGCAAAACCATTTAGATTTCGTGAAGATGAAGTAGCTGATCCGGTAAGTGTTCTGGTGGCCTGAGTTAGATACTGATATCCGCAAAAACTCTAAAAGTTGCCCAACGTTTCCACATAAATGAAATCGAGATAAAAGAAGTGGTATTCATCGTCTGAATGCTATATGCTTTTGAAACGCGTGCACATTGATTCCTGCGACGCGTTTCTGACCTGATATAATGTATCAGTGTATATTGACCCCATGTCAAATTGACCAGAGGCGTTCCTGACAAAACATGCCGACCTCGTTTTTTGTAATCCAGGCGTTGAGAAAATGCTCCAGCCACCAAAGTATCCCAAAGATCCTCACCACATATAATAGACTACCGCCCCGTAACTTTCCCTATAAGCAAAAGAAAGCGCAGCAACTTGGGAAAGTAATTCACGTACCTTCCTGTAACATCGAAGACTGCGACCTCGTGGTCAAGTGGATGAGTATTTTGACTACTCTATACCAATTATTCACGGAGTGTGTGTAAGATTCTCCAGTACAAGTGGTTGTGTTGACACCCAACTAATTCGAAACAGCTGTCCATCATCTCGTTAATGGTCACTGAGACCAGTTACTGACCACAGTTTCGTTCTGGATGTCAACTCATCCGAATGCCACCTTTCTATTACTGTTTCAACAGTACTGCAGATAATTTAGTCAGCACACCTGAGAGTGTAATAGCTTCTGTGAGTCCAAAACAGTCCGATAGATTTATAAACAATTTCCTAACCCGATACCAAAATGCCGCGTATATCACAACCAGAGATACTCTTAGGATGTCCAGATCACCGTGTATGAGTTTGTCCGTTTTATGAAATGACTACAGTGTATCAGCGTACCCCTGAGGAAACGGCCATAGACCGCCTTGCAGAATCATCACCCAACAGCCCACCCAGTCAATGGTCAAGATCACGGTCGTCAAAGATGATCTGGCACATCCACATCATCCGAACCAGATTTGCTCGAGGGTCGGACAGCCCGTTGGTGACCTGACTATCAAAATACACACATCCAACCTAATCCACGAGTGACAGCGTTTCGGAATCTTATCTGTAAACTCCAGTCTGAATTTTAAGATCTGTTGCGTTTGAATAAAGATGCCTCCGACTTCCCACTGCTGGTGCCAGTCAGCTGGTGTCTGCTGTATGGTGCAGTGCAACTGTTTCATGTTTCACGGACAGTCGTAGATTTCTGTTCCTCTCTTTTTACTCTGACTTTCTCCCTTGCTGTCTCTCTGTTGTTAACCCTGTGAAAATGAAACAATCTTCCCTCTTCCGTTTTCTTTCTGAACTGTTTAATACAATCTCAGATATACATTAGCGTTGTCGGCTTCATTTAAACGGTAAATTTCCTATGAACCCTATATTCTATAGGCGGGACTTTCATGATGGAGGTAAGTGATGGCTTTCTGATTTTCCAGGACATCCATTTGCAGACCGCAAGTCGCAATTCCATCAATCAGAAGGGTTCGGTTCGAAAAAGCCCTGAGTGTCATGAAAATCCCCATGCCATCAGTCCAACAATTTTCAATCAGGACAACACGTCCTGACGCAGTTGCTTTATTAGGGTCAGCGGTCCGGTACTTGCGTCATACCCTTCTTCATATTGCGATAACTCTGGCCCTTTTTCAATATCAGTCGGTCCAGCGACTTCTTTTATTCGCGTCTGAAATTTTCCGTTCTTACGCAATGTGCTGTGACGTTTGTATCTACGCCGTTCAGGTTAGATACACATTTACCTCCCATTACTCGGACCCGTTGGCACTGGAGTACATGGTTTTGTGTTCAACTACCTGTAAGGCAGACGATGGCTCCAACCGACTTCGCTCTGGTTTTGTTTGCCACATGAACCTCGACAGTAAGTCCTGGATTTTGCTGTCTTGGTTGAAAGGGACACATGAAAAACGTAATGTGATCCGTGCAGCACTTTTTCGCCTTTCCTAACCAAACACCTCATTTGTACGTATATATAAGAACCCTTGTACTTCGGACTAACCTAACGTTTAAGTAGTAGGATTTCCGCTAATGTAAACTGAATATCAATCACAATCAATCGCGGCCATCGAATTCCCACAGAATTTTCAGTCGGTTGCTGCGGAAAGGAGCGCAGTCCCGTTCCGCTCTTGTTACAGCTCGTCGGTAATGCATATCCTTGCGAGAGACTGGTCAGACCGATCACCAGACCGATCACCGACAACCAAGGTAGTCACCGCTCTAGTAACCTGCCATTAGGCAATACTGAGTTATCTTAAACAAGCGCTCAGCAAATTCGTTCGGCTAGTCTTATTCCTCGTCGTAGCAAGAATGTGCCCTACTGGCAACCTCTAACAGTAGCAAAACTCGAGTTTGGTGCATATTTTCGAAAGGGCTGAATGCGACAACTGCAAGAAATTGTGTGTTGTTCAGTTTATGGTAAGCCAACTGTATCTACAGATCTTGGCCCTCTGTTTCTACTTCGTTGAAGTTAACCTAGTTGATTACTCATAGCAAGTTCAGCGAGTTCAAACACAACAGTTTGTACACTGCCTTTTAATACTGATGTGTTAACAAAGCAGACCCTCCGTTCTATTAATACGCAACTGTTTGTTGTATGCAGCGTATAAAATACGCACAAGGTTAGTCGTTATGTTCCAATATGACAAAAGATAGTCAGGTTGCAGCTGAAGTAACTGAACCCGAAAAGTATGACGTGTGATATAAGAGTTTTCAATATTTGAGTAACGTGCAACCAACAGCACTGGCAGAGCGTAAGCACAAACACCAACCTACTACAGGCGCTATTGATATCTATGCTGATCTTGTCAATTCATCGTTCGATGATTGACGGAGAATGCGACGTTTTCATTAGCGAATCAACTAATTAATTTATTGCCAATCGGCACCTTCAACGCTGACCGCGCTGATTGCCACCTTCACAGAGACAGATGCAGAATTATACAAACAAAGGGGTGCGTGAAAAAGAGATTTCACCCGAGTGAATATATAGAATTTCCAGCACCTACACAATCATTTGTCAAATCTAAACCGCTAGAAGCTTGCGTGAATTATATTACTGACTGAATTATATACACTGAGTGAAATCGTACTACCAAAAGAGTTAACTGAAATAGTGTCTTTTCCATCAAGAGAAAGTAATCTGAGAAGACTTTACGACAGAGCTGTCAAGGAAGGTATAGGTTAAAGTTCTAAAACTGAAGCTTACATAATCTGAGCTTACATTGACAGCATTGACGTAAGAGACCGAATTATCTAGCAACACCTACGTAAACACAAACCAATGTGACGGTCGCCATCTAACTAATTAAAAGGTGATTTCGTTTAGATTAACTACTGAATTAGTCAGTGTGAACAGGAAGTCCCCTTGAGATGTACGTTTGCGTTTTGCTTTCTGAATGTACAATGCAAACCTTGACTTACAATAGGATAAAACTCATTATCTGCCCTGTACCTCTCAAAATAGCAGTGCACGTATCATGCTATCAAGCTACTGGGTTGACAAGTTTATTCCTGTTCAGGTGCAGTCAGCATTTAACCATACAGGCAATAACAGCGGTAGAGAAAACACGTGACGCAGAAAAAGCATGTACTATACTCTTCGACTTACAAGCGGTAACGTCATTTTCAATTACATGGATGAATGAGCCGTTGATCGATGAAGGCGTGACCTATCAAAGCGGAACCTGATTCTTAGCACGAGTGTGGGGCACATACACGACTATGACTCGTGTGCACTACCTCCGTCTTAACTCGGAAGGCTATCAAAACAGGGGGAGTGGTTTGTGTTCTTTGGCAAGCTGATCGACGTTTTGTTCGTGTATCGAAGGTCCCACAGTGTAGAAGTGGTAGTTCGTGTGCATCTGTTTGTCTCAGTGATGTATTATGCTGCTGGCGATGACCTTGTGGCCGATTGCAAGCTCGTACGTTTCCAGTCCACAGCCTCGAGTTGCTCCAATCAGTCCCGACAATGATGGATGGTTTTTGTTCGTTTGCCGCCCTTTCAGACGGACTAATGTCTCAGACTGCCCCATCAACGCTAGTCTTCTGTGGGTTGACTGATAGATACGGCGATGTTTCGAACGACGGAAAGGTCCATCGGCTGTTACTAAGGCAGTAAAATGCCTGGATTGCGAGGTTAACCGCAAGCAGAAG
>JTDE01000529.1:186989-208394 GCA_014338405.1 Paragonimus skrjabini miyazakii | reverse complement strand
AGTCAACTGGACCAGCAGTTCATCGACCATTGGGATTATGAATTTATCCACCACAGTGTGATTATTTAGCATCTTCAAGTTATTGCGTATTCACACCGTACCGTCCCTTTTTAGCGCCGTAACCGTTGGGTAAACCAATTTGGAACCATCGGTTTGTTCGATCAAGGCGTTCGAATTCATTTCCTCCATGACAGCAGTCGCCTGTTCCCTCTTGGTCAGAGTATTCAGGTGTGGTCGTGTTTTGCAGAATAGTTGTGCTCCTCCTTCAAGTAGTATGCGGTTGGCAGCAAGCGGTGTTATCTCTGGAGCCGCCATTGCATTCCGACCGAGTGAAGCTCGATTGCTCGAAAAATCACATATACTGCAGCAGTATCCGATGTTGATTCGAGATATAGACACACCATAATGAAGCCTCGAACACAAAGGTTTCAGTGACTGTTAAACTTATGGGCTGAAGGATATAATGACAAATTACTTAAATACATTTCATAGAAACTCGAAATAATGATCGGTACTGAAGAGGCGAAATCCAGTTCCATATCAGCAGCTGTCCTACGCCGGTGTGCAAAAATGGCGACCGTTTGAATGCGTGGTGAGGGCAGTTTGGATTCTGGAAACTCGCGCTGCTGTTTCACAGTGAGAGTGGAATTATTTACTGAGTAAATATGTTTTACCAATATTGATAGCGAGTCATTACCAAAGGTATCCTTACTAACTTGTGCTACTTGATGAGATCGAGCAATATGTCCTTGTTCATCACAGCTCTTGCAGTCAAGATTACCGCTCGCACATGTCCGATATTATGCTTTAGGCCAGCTGCTGTCACAATGATAACACATTTAGGAAACTATCGAAGGTATGAGAAAGGAACGCCGTATCATTCTGATGTCAAAATTGTCCGTTATTTTACTGTGTTTTTCCAGATGGCCTACAACATTCCGTTTAATAATACTTTGTCGCGGTCTCCTCGTTACTTCTTTTAATAAAATATTTTCTTCCAGAATGTGCCTCATTAGTAATACCAAAAGCGTCGGCTAGAACTAAAGTACCGCCTGGCCGAACCCGTGATCTTAATCTGAACCCAACAGAGAATTCTACGGAGTGATCAAAAGAAAATTATCTGAAACGAAAGAACGTTTAAGATGCGATAAATGGAAAGTGCTGCGTTACAAGAATAGTAGAATCTCTTGCATGCAAGATCCACTTCATTTTCAGTGGACAATTAAACCGTTTAACTAACCGTGGAAACCTATTCACAGCCTTGCTGCCTAGAGTTGCTGTTAGTTTGAACTCTATTTTGCGTTGTGTCGTTGCTGTTAGTTCAACAAAAACACTTCAGTCAAGAATTTTACTTCATACTTTCAGGAATTTCTGTTGAAATCCAACATTTTCTCTGAAGATCATCTTCACAATTACGCTGTGCAAAGTGAAGCTGAATGCTTATACAGTATGTCAGTGACAATGAAGGCACATTTCCACGGTAGAAAGTACACTGGTTTTTGGGAACGATCTGTAGGTTAACATAGTGGATTATATTATAACAGATTCGAGGTTGAAGTGTCTGAACTTTGACTGACTTCGCACAAATGACGGCAAATTGCTATGCTTCATGTGATCCATCAGTTGATCTACTACGTAAACCCGAGAGATAAGAACCTGCGCAGACTGATTGGGTTATCCGTGCTGCTCAACGGTGAATTATAGGATCCAATAAGTATTCTCAAGGATGGAATCTCAAGATAGGATTTTATGAGCTTTAACGCAGGAATGAATGAAGTTCGATTATTGATCATTAGTTGTTGGGGTCCGGGTTAAATTTACAAATTTGGGGCTTACATATTCCGAGCCATTACTGATGTTGCGCCTGTGAGAGGAACCGAAGCCTGACACTTGTTTTTGAATTGAAGCAAACTGGACTATGAACAGGCTAAAGTAAATCTTTGAAATTACTATAGTGTGATGCAGACCTGCATACAATAAAGGAATAAACTGTGTTTTATTAAAAACTTCCGCAATACAAATACCACTCAGGTGTGGTTTATTCTATATTCAGAAAGATTTTTTCGGTGAACTCCTTCTAGTATGAAGCATTATTCTCGAATTTCAAGTTCTTTGGAGTTTATCATCAGGGCATGTGCTTGAACTCTAGTTCACTGGTTTTTGAGATGGTCATGACAACATTGGTCTTAACGACGCGTTTGATACAACTGAATCACAACATTTGAACAAGAATCTAGGATCACTTATAAGCAGCACCCAGTTTGCTCAATTGTCATCATTGTTACTGATTCCGGAATGAGTATATTATATTACGACGTTCACTCACAATAACATGTTTGGTTTTCGTGTATCAGCTTGTCAGGGTTTCAAACTAGCTCTTACCTACCCAGACAATGGTTCATTCAGCAGTACTTTACACATCGTGGCCGATGAGACACGGCAAACACTAATGGGTTGCGCAGTATTGATTCGAGACATGCCAAACATTCAAATACAGGATGATCACTAACCGCTAAACAACGCATGGGAAGATGTCTCAGCATTCATTTCAGGAGCTGCGATGAGTTTAGGATTTATCAGTAGACTGACAAACATTTCCGGCAGTCCTAGTTCGTACGGAGAAATTGCCGGGTCGGTGTCTGGCTTCTCATATGGATACGGTCGATAGATATCTGTTGGATATCTGCCTTTCACTGCCAGACAGATTTCTCACCCACGCGTTACCCGAAAAGCAGAAGAATGGTAGGCGGATCGATGGGATGGAATTGGTTTAGTGCTGTCTGCATTAAACGTGATATGAAAGTAATTCATTTGTCAGGATTACATTAAACATTCAGTGTTTAGGTCAGCTGTTCTGGGGTCTGGCTACACATCAAGAGAAATCGATCAACAATTGTTTCTGTCTCCTAATGGACTCGTTGGCCTCGTAAAGTGGAAGCACACGAGCACTTGCTCCACTTGGGTATGCTTGGAATAAACGCACAATCAAGCTAAATGAATTAAAACTGTAAAAGTTGGAGATATTTAGGTTTGGCGACAAGGTAATCATTGCATTATCCGGCATTTGCAAACCATAGGTCAACAGTAAGGTGACAACTCAAAATGCTAAGTTCACGTTACTGGTGCCACTAGAACCGATGAGGACATAAATGAGATCGATTTACTAAAAAAAGTTGGTTTTTGAGTCCATTACTTCTGGGAGAGAAAAACGTGCAATAAGTGACATGTTGCTTCCTCGCGTTCAACCCATGTAAGTCAGTTTAATTTAATCTGAAACCAGTTGTCTGTTGTACTAAACAGATCATAACCGTCAGTTTTATTTATAACATATTTGGCCTTTATGATTCCGAAGGCCTGCCCTAGCAGAAAGTTATTGTGTCCATTTGACTTTTCGTCCGAATACCTTGACGGCTCTTACATCTACCTCACGAACCACGTCCAACTCAACCAACAGTTACAGAATTCCTGATCACGAACTTATCTTCTTGAATGCTTTCAAGGAGGTTTTGCAGTCTTTCGTCGGTGATCAGTAATTTTAGCGGTTTAGCTCTTACGCAGTTAGCGTAATTCAAATCTGTGAATAATCCATATGTTTATACTTCATATATGCAATTATGAGTTCTTACAACCGGTACCACGAGTGAACATAATGTTGTTCGTTTTTCAGAACAACCATGTTACCACCGTCATTCAGCAGCTCAGGAAAAGTTTATAACATTATCTTCTTGTGTAGATTAATGGTAGTTTTTATTTTGAAAACAGAGCTTTTTTGGACGTTGGACAGCTATCGTCCACTTTTCAATGTGCAAAACAATGCAATGCAATCGGAGATTCCATTATGTTTGAAAAGTTATGCTTGTAGTCTCATGAATTTGAGTTAATAGAACATTTAAAGCATGCTGCGTCTAGACTGTTTAATAACTTAGG
The DNA here is from genome assembly GCA_014338405.1 of Paragonimus skrjabini miyazakii. NCBI lineage: Eukaryota > Metazoa > Platyhelminthes > Trematoda > Plagiorchiida > Troglotrematidae > Paragonimus > Paragonimus skrjabini miyazakii. The sequence goes on along the minus strand of JTDE01000529.1, from coordinate 204,467 downwards.
AACTACTCGGAACTAACTCTGGTCGATCGTTTAGAAACAGAGTTGAACCATGTTTAGTATGGAATCAACTGCTTATCATTCCATACTGGCTACATACTTAAAAGTCGAAGTTAAGCTCCTTGTGTGCGCAATGAATATGTAGCTGGGACGATCCTCAATAGCATTAGAACTAGAGCAAACGTCTTCTTAAGAGGTCAGCTGTCGTAAGCGACTATCTCAATATGAGAAGTGCAACCAAGTGTGAGTAGTGTATAACTTGTACCAAACTAATTAAAAATGCGGCAAACATTTTCCCGGCCAAAGATATCTAGACATGAGACAAACAGACTCATTGTCAAGACAACGGGACGGGGAAACTCATACTCACGAAACACTACATGTGGCTGGCACAACTTTCTGTTCACTAAGACTCCCAAACTTCAGGTTATTCGCAAGCATTTGTCAACACACACCTTGACAACGTGTCCACAAATCAATCAAGAGATTTGTCTATTTTTGGTAGGAAATAGCCATTTTTTCAATGAAGACATTTTTCAGAAACCGACGGTGTAGCCGTGGAAGCACTCTGAGACCTCACTTTTACAAACAATTTCGCGTCAAGTACGGAGCAGTCAATGTCTAATTCACTAGAAAAACCTTACTCTACAAGCTTTATATAGATGATTATTTACTTGCACGTCGAATGGAAAAACTACTTTTTCTACACTCTGCCAATTCAATTACTACATCCAGATTGAAAGCAGGAACCTAGAAGCGACCAGCATTTCTGAGTGTCCCAAAGACACGTGGAGAAGGCGGCCGGATACAGCCCACAATGTAAATTAAACCGTAGGAGCCTGGACAATATCCGCACTTCATTCGTTTTTAACTCATCGGGAACAGAATTATCGTCAAGCCGCTATCCGACCGTACAGGATGTTTTTTTCATTGCGAGTTTAGAACAAACCAAAAGTATGCTGAATTCTCCTCTAATCAAACACCGCTATATTCCAAAGTTTAGCAGAAAAAACCGCGTAGACAGAACGCGGAAGGAAATTTAGGAGTTCACTGACTCTGAGAGTAGAACGCACCGCAAATGTAGACACTCACCTCGTTATTATTTTCCACTAGGACCTGATCGTATTCATTGAGAGCCACCAGGAAAATGATGGATGTAACGTGCTCGAAACAGTGAATCCATTTTCGGCGTTCGGACCGTTGACCACCAACATCGACAATTCTGAAATGAATATTGTGATTTACAAACGGCTGTTTCTCCTGGTAAAAGTAAGAGATAATTTAAGACGTTGCCAAGATTTTTCAACGTTATCTAGGGTTGTATCTGCTCTGATCCACGCAGAACTGTTTTTTGACGCACTTCAAAATGAGCTTATTTGAACATAAAACAATTAGTTCCCTTCACAAAACTAAGCATAACAGTGAGGAGTAATAGATACTGCCATTTTTTATTGTTTCATCAACACCAAATAACAATAAACGGGAATATAATCAATTGGTGTGCCGCGGGAAAACAGCCTTTTCAGCCAGGGATGTCAGCGGGAACATAATATACTTGACTGACCGCGGCGTGCAAAGCAGATACTCCGCGTCGGTACATCCACGCTATGCGAATATACCTGTTAAACCACCCTATTGCTCGGAGAACAAACTGGCTGCTTAATTTGACATCCCGAGGTAAATAGCTGACTGGGCAGTGAGCAATCAGGTCAGCAAATTCATGAGTCGAAGTGCAGGTTAGGCCCTAAACTGGTGAACGTCGGCCTCGTTTACTGTAACATTTAAATGCATGATCTTATGGGAAAATGGTTACTTTAGACCATTTGGACCGACCGATACTATCAGGCTGACCGGAGTATGCGTAGTCAGTTTAATTGGCTTCAGACAAACCTCTGCCAGATAAAGATTAGTTTGACACAGAATGAACAGTTGCGTAAACGCAGCCACCACAAGAGAGGTGCCTGTTTGACAATCAGTCAACAGTCGGCAAGACACTTTACTCCAAGTGCGTTAGCTAGGTCATATTTTTAACACAAGACAGAAACGGGATTTATAAAGTGCCAGAGAACAAGATGTGTCAAAAGTGAGTCCGTTTAGCTCTTAAAATCTGTTTATCTTACTTTGTTCTACAGACGATATAAGAACGACGGAAATGGAGCAAACATTAGCTTGGATATAATTGTGACTAAGGAATATTCAACAAAGGCTGTTTCAGTCCGTCCACCGTCGACTTTCAGTTGAATACTGTGTCCGAGAACAACTGCGGCTTAGGTTGTCACCCGGCATCCAGTAAAGGTAGAAGAGGACTGTGAGATACTGAATTAAAAGAAGAGCTGTTGAGCTTTGATTGCTAAAGGAATGAAGGGGGATGTAAAAAGTAGGAGAACTAATCATACTTCTAATGGGAAAAAGTATCAAAAAACGAACAGACCCACCATGTTTTCCGTTCCAAGGAATTTTTGATATGACGGAAACATTCAAGCCTATGCTGCAGAACGGGAACGTCAAGTTTTACAGCATCAACTACCGTTTGAGGAGTCTACGGTTGGGCTCGACATCACAATTCTAACTGAACCCCATTCAAAACCTGAAGTACCGCTACAAAGCTGATTTTCGGGAAACCATTCTATCTACAAGAGATGTCAGATTAATGATCGCACTGATGGAGATGTTTCATTATCGGTAATCAACTAGGCCTTTTCTATCGATGCATTCAGAAGGTACAGACAATCTTCAGGAAACCATACAACGATTCTTTACTTTTTGCTTCGCAATTACAGAAACAAACATGGATCCGCTCGGTATCTCAAAATTCGTTGCAAATAATCCGGAGAAATTATTCGTGGTTGGAGAGTTTAATCCCCGAACTATCTCATTCGATTATGAAAAAGCCAATAATGTTAGCTTCGAACCAATACGTCTGGGCTGGGTACACTTACGTTCTTTGGACTAAAATGATCGAGGTCCCTCCTGGTTTCGGCTCGGACAGACATCTTCTGGTTACTTGATGTGGTCACTGTTGGACAGACCACAAATATGGGAGACCATGTTTAGTATACTTTAGATCCGGGAGAAAGATGGCGAACCATCAATTTACGGCTTATCAAACTAGTGACCTTGAATGCCAAGGGATGTTTGCAATCATCCACCGGCTATAGATATCACAATCGCCAATCCTAATAAATGCCTGATGGACTACCATAAAAGTGAAAATCACAATAGATAGCCATATGACCTAGCTGGTGTAAACGCAACTTGTAATAGTTAGCACAGAACGTAAAGACAGAGCGATCACAAAGCGCTTTCGTACAGACGTTCAAAGTGAGGATGTACGTAGTCATGAACTAGGAATTACCTTAACGAAAAAAAAAATTCTCAGGATACGGTGAAAAACCAATCATTTACAACTTTTTCAGGACGTTCACCGAAGAGATGTGGAGGTGATCCTATTGGATTTGGAAGTGTCAAAATCTTTCAATGATACGAAGACCAAACAACTCCTTGAGGGAGAGGTCAGGACCTTATTTGGATAGCGTATTTCTACATCCGCAGAACCCGATGATACCTATCGATGTAGTAAGGCCTCTATCAGAAATTCTACGACTCCCATATTACATCATTTTACCTCTACAGGAAGACTTATTGGAAATGACGCATGACCACTGTAGTTGCTATTCATAAGGGATGTTGGAGAAAAGGACAAGATGACCAAAGAAGCATGAACCTGACAAGAATCTGAAGTGAATGCTTATTGTGAACAAGGTCTCCTATATATGATAGGAAAGCTCTCCCTTGAAATCTCGGACGAGGGATTGCACAGACAGAAATAGTGTATACTAATCGCTTATATTTCATGCATGAATTCAGCTAAAGAGTGGATGAAAACAGAAAAGTTGGGGTGTTCCACTTTGAGTCTGGTGTAACCACTGATGAAAAAAATTACACTTATCTTATTCTCAGAAAGCATGGTTAACTGGATAGATAACATTTTGCAGAGCATTGCTTTTGTAGTAGAACTGAGCAGTAAACTTTACCGGATTAGAACAGACCACAAGGATCAACTTTGGGTCTACTTCCGTCTCCATTCTTTTCATGAGAGTCAGAGATAGGATCAATCATGCCTTACGTTTGTAAATGGTGTTAGTCAACAAAACAAACTAGCCGAACACAAGACTTAAAAAATGTGGCGTAGCAGTCACTTAAATCAGACTTTCTACTGAAAGTTTCTAAATGCCAAATTGTAGCAGTTACCACAAAACGTTTGAAAATACCCGCATCCCAGGACAGAGTCACCGTGTGTGGTAAAATGGGTACGAATCCAGGAGTTGTTACTGAAGATGATCTGAAATCTTCAATTCAGCGTGTGGTAGCCCCTCATTTAACTATCATATGTTGTTTGGACTTAAGCGGATACCTTCTAACGCGAAGCCGGACGGGTTCATGCTGTTAACTTGGCTATAGTTGGATCTTAAGTAGAACACTACGTATAGACGTGGGCACCAAATAGACGAAAAGGTATCCGATTCACTAAATGAGCGCAACAGCTAGGGACTCGGGTGCCAGAAGGTTTCAAAGGTGTCCTATTATGACGGACACAAGGATCTACGGTTGCATTCCGTGAGATGGGGCAGAATGTTAGGAGGTCTGTTTAATAGGGTCAGACTCCTCAAAGGCAGGTGCGGAGTAGAAGTGATATACGTGTTTGAACAAATGGGTCATAATACAAACACCAACGGTCACAGCGTGTACAAGTACACACTCCTGTGTACCGTAGGTATTGTAATAGACAGGTGACTATATAAAATCGAGATAGCGCTCATTTCACAAGATGCAAATAGTGCTGGGTTAAGGCAACAGCCTGTTTTTATCTCGTTTTCATACTCTCTCTTCAGTCATAGTAAATCATCCTTCCACTCTCTCTAGTTATATTACACACTTTTGCTCTTCTACCTGCCTCACATGACATGAGTGCTCTCATACGAATGTACTAATTGCTAGACACGAAGCAGGAGTTTTCGAACATGAACCACACTACTAGAGCGCGGAGCTTCACTGATATCATAGACAGAAAAGTTATTCACAGATCAGAAGCATTGAGTTCACTAGCGGTAGATAGAATTACATGAGCTTGCTTCTCCCTACCGATGTTCATGCACGATTCATGAGAGGTCAGACCTCTCTCAACATCAACAACATCTGTATTCCATCCCACTCTTCAATTTCTGGTCATCCAGAAACACGTCAAAAACAGCTGAACGCAAAAGCATTGTCCACGGTTATGAAATACAGTTGAAAAATTGCATACAATTGAGGAGGAGGTTCAGGCGAATGAACAATGAAAGTGGTTCTATTGCTCAACAGATCTACAAAAATCCGATTAAGGACAAACGAGAGATTTTTGCAATTATCACTTAAAGGTATATATTTTACCGTTTGTGACACTCTTCCTCAAAGTTAACACACATATCTGAACTGCATCTTCCGTATCGAATAAATGGTAGATTTTGTTATTTATCGCCTTAAATTATCGACGTCGCTCACATGAATCGTTTATTAGACTTTGTACAATTTAACTTGGTATAATTTATCCGAATCTATTTTTAACACACCATATTAGATGCCTTCTTGTTACAATCCAAAATATTGTTACAAGCTGTAATGACATTTCGGAAGGAATAACTAGTGGGTTACAATTTAGGCGCCTTTGTGTAAGATGTATTTTAGTAGTAATACGGAATAAAGCATTTTGCCAATAAAGTCGACAACAATGGTAGAAACAAAGAAGAGAGAAAGCCGCCGACGATAATCGTATTGAAAAGCACAAGGGAGGTATTATTCCAATGCTCATGATGATACTATATGTCGGGGAGAATTATTTGAAGAGAATGCTGTATAAGTTTGGATCCAGTGCGTCCACTGTTAATTGCGGATGATTATTTGTGCGAATGGTTATCGTTCCTGCGTGTGTGAGACGACAATGAATCTTAGTTTTGCATTGTGTCTACTGCATATGATATACATGCAATGCAGCATACAATATTCAAACCATACCGCTTCTTATTGTTATACCGAAACAGATGCATGGATTTACCGGACATACCTGAACACTGTCGAATTCAGGTTGAACGGGTATTCGACGATACCCGTAGTTGGGACACGAACTCGTAGGATGTCTTGCAATGTTGGCAGATAGTCGGGAGCAGCAATCCGGTCGAAATTGTCCAAATAACTTAAAAGTGTAAAACAAAATCTAATGTAAGACAAAGGGGCCTATTACAGATACAACTTTACAGCTGGTATTCAAAATAACACAGAAAAAGGACATTTTCTTGCGAGTAGGACTGAGAAACATGTAAACAGTACCCAAAAATGTATATGACGTCTTAAAGTATATTTTGATTCAGATGAGTTGAATACAGGTAACTGTGCAGACCACGTTTGTGTTTTGTTTTCGAATAGATCCATTCCCTTCCGCTTTCACTGCTGTTATCCAAATACACGGATGTAGTCAAACGTACAGTGACAGTTAGTGTCACCTGGCCAGTAAAGACCACACAACAAGTACATGTGTCCCGCTCTCGCTGTACAGTTATATACCTGCACTCAGTTTTCGACATCGTACGTCTGAGTGATTCTTGCTAAACATCGAAATCTCTTTGATGTACCAATTTTCACATCACCCTACACATTTCTCACCACATCACATCTTTACCAGACCATATGTGTTTAACTAATGAATGAACGATCCGATCAGCATGAAGTGGCTTAGTAAAATGCGGCGTGCTCGTTCTCCTTTGCCAGTGCTCAGTTAGATCGCGTGTGCTCATTGTAGATAATCATTCGTATGAGATGTCCCTGATACAAACACGTATTGAACTTTCCTTGATTGGGTATCGTGTTTTACTGCTGAACCGGTGAGAGATGTACTAGCACGAGACCAAGACTAGCTTGTAGGCAAACAAAATTGAAGGCGGAGAGCTGTTTGTAGACGTTATTGCGAATTATAAGCACTTTTGTAGAGGGCAATACGTAAAGCTACTGATTTGGAAATGTGGCATAGTGCTGTACCAACCACGTTGTATTCTGCAGGTACTCGAGTCTTGGACCAACGGCATCGCGTTTGATTGTACTGGCTCTCATCCGACTAGATAACTCGAAATTGTAATACACTGTTGTTTTAAAAAGGCGGTCCTGGAAGCTTGGAGTAATGTAAATTTTCAACGGGCGTCCCAGTCCGTTGTTCATCTGTGAGTTACCGAAGTTTCCTAACAGTCGGTTTGGGAGTTCGCTATCCGAACCGTGGGTTTGGGAACCTTCCACTTTATAATAGATTGACAGAGTTTCTATTCCCTTTCGACCCTATGAATTTGTATTAAGGGACAGTTCATCACAATTCAGCTTTAACTGTAAACAATATCAACAGAACCCAATACTTTTCGAACAGTCTATACGCAGCCGATAATCTGGTGTATTGATAATGTTTCGCTCTTGACGCAAAAGCTTCGTCGTCTGGTTTCAAGAAGCTTCCGTGTTGAGAGTGAAACTTCATGTGCAAACCAGTTTACCGACTCCTAACAGGTTCTCCTGACAGCACATTTTCAGTCGGTCTCAAACATTTTTTAAAAAACGATCTTATTCATTCTGGATAAAAGCTTAGATTTGTAGTGCACATACGCTCAAAACTGCAACAAGACAGTGTTGGGGTAATTGAGTTGTCTTTGTGACGCTCTCTTTATTTTTTGAGCTGAGAAATGATTTACGGTTGATCAAACGGTTTCAGAATTTATCTGCATGTCTTATTTTGTTTGCTACAATGTTTTTTGATCTTGAGGGAAGTAGAAACATTTCTGTTCGTGCATTTGCAGTCATCAGGCAATCGTATTTCGTTTACGTTGACCGCTTCTCTTCAGGACAGTGAAACAAATGGCAGTCATCCCTAGCTCAGCGTGACACAGTGATTAGTGCACTATACATCTAAAAGCCACAAAAAAGCGGATCTATGTTTATCTGTATAAGAGTTTGATTTTATGAGAAAAGGTTAGTGAAAGACGAAGTAAAAATTGTACCACGGCTGTTCTATCGACAGTGCGCAGAAGTGAGAATGTGGAAGTAATCCCATGGTAAACGGATAGGTCCAGTGGGCTAAATGGGTTGGTTGGAGACCCAGGAAGTTCTTAACTTGTAGAAAATCTGCTTCTCGATCTTGAGGAGAAAGAAGTGGATACGGTCACCCGTTGCCGGATGCACTACGGAAGTTTGGGTATCGGGCAGTCAGTATTGCATTGGTCGATTCGAAGATAGACAGGGATTGAAATATTACTAGAAGATAGGAATGTATAGAACTTGGTGGCTTAGCAACGAGGTGGTATGTAGGTGGGTTGAAAGTAACATAAACGACAAGAACAGTAACAGAGAGATACTAACTAAAGTTGGCTGACAGAGACAATCATGTTTTCAACAGGCCGTCAATATTGCTATAACAATCATATACAAAGTGCACAGCACACTTTTAACCCAGTTTGCGAAGAAAATGAGGAAGTACAGATTTAAAAAATCACAAAATTTTTAGTTTGTTTAGATGAGGCGCCTGTGTGTACCGTCAACTCATTTGATCAGCGCTGGATATCTACTTAACATTGGCGCCTGACATAGTGTAATGCAGACGGTAAGGATGATGATCGGCTGAGGATTGTATCTCGGTGCGGTGCCTGTCGAATTGACGTCTGAATTATTCTGTGGAATAAGCCGGGACGACCTCCTCCGGTAGATTATTCCAGTAATAGTAAGGTCGCACAGAAAATGAGTTGTTCCTATAACACCGTTCTGCTATGTTGCCTGTTAAGTTTAAGGGAGCGTCATCTGAGGCCAGCCGTATCGCTGTGTTGCAACAGGCCAATTCAGGGATGAGCGGCGTTAAGTAGGATCCTGTTGACCATAAACATATTTCCCAGAAGACGACGGTGCGCAAGACGGAACACGGTCAGCTGTTTCAATCTCATTTTACACCACAGCCCTCTCAGTCTTACAACTCGTTTGGTAACCCGTCCGTGAACCTGTTCACGTGGCCTGATATCCAAGAGTATGTAGGGTGAACAGGCTTGTTCGTCCATTTCTAGTTGGAACCCCACTAGACCACAAAAGAGGCTATGGGAACTGGTCTGATACAAACAATCCAGATTCTTCTCGATTAAACGCATTATTGTGTTGTCTGTATGCGCCATTGAAGATCTGTTGCGAGAATCCCCTCAGCCTTCTAGTATCATTGTTCCGAAGTCGCGCTGTTTCCATAGAGATGGAAGAGGAGCGCCGGTCATGTAGTGCATTCTTTCAGTGCTATGGCGAGCGTGAAGAATCGTGCAGTTGATCAAATAGAATGACATCCGGTCTTCCACCGACCATTCGTAGGGTTCGTCGAGGTCTGATTGAAGTGACTCTCCATTGGGTATACGAGACCAGATTTTCCTATCATCTGCGAATATCAGACACCCACAATGCATAATACGCGTGATGTTGCTGATGAATGTAAGGAGGAGTATATGGCCTATTATTGAACTTTATCGTATATCTCCGTGTACCGGGTGAATTCTGATATATTCTACACGTACTCTGATACTATATGATTCGTCAGATAGGTAGTCCCTCAGCCAGCTTAGTATTTTTCCAGTAATCCCACAGAACCCGGCCTTAACTAAAAGTACTTCATGACCGACTCTACCAGATGCGTTTGTGAAATCAAGGAATACAATATCTAAGCTCCCGCCGGGATCGGCTGTCCTTGTCCGGAAATCGCAGGCAAGCAGTAATTTAATAATGCACGAGTGGCCTAGACGGACCCTTGTTGCCAGGGGGAGAAAAAGCTATGGGATGTTTGTCTACTAGGTCTTCTAGGACCTTTGGGATCGTCGGAAGCAACGCAACAGGACGGTAGTTAGTACCATTGCGGCGGTCTCCACCTTTGTGAATAGGCGTCAGGTGACAGTGCTTACAATCCGTGGGGACCGTACTTTTTTAGCTTCGTGGTCTTCGTCAGCACAACAGTTTGGGATACCCAGAAGTCCTTTAGGAAGTGCTGGGAGTCAAATGTTGTTACTCGTGCACCTGAGTTCAGTAATGACCGCCTTCGACTGCTGCCTGTAACTGAGTGGCAATAGCTTTGGTTGTCTCAACAATTGACCCAGTTAAATTATTTGTAGTGGCGATACATGGTATACCTGACTTTGACTTTGATAGGTAGGCGTGAAACTCTGAGGATTTACTTTCTAGCGAAACGCCAAATTACTCTGAAAGCCAGCGCGATCACGTCTGACCGCTGCGTTGCAATTGTTGCTCGTCACGTTGTAGTATCCTGTAGTCGAAAGTAGTCCCAAGACATACGTTTTAGGAACATGAGTTTGCAGGTGCTTCGTGTCAGTCATTTCTTAACTATTTTTGGTCGGAGCAGTTTGAGGGCTACACACCTCTCAGTCGACTGCTGTGAAACGTTCTTACCAGACGTCCAGTGTGTACTTACAGACACCGCATAACTAATCTTCCATTATTCTTCATATAATGACTTCCTGATTGCTGGGATGTCCGCTCGGTGGAAAGCGTACTGTGTGATCAGGGAGTTTCCAACCCAAGTGGTGTTACATACAAAGTCGAAGGAGACAGTGACGTGGTCACCTAGACCCAGAGGAGGTATCCAGGTAACGGTGTCAACTATCGCTGGTTCGTTTGACAGTACGAAGTCTAATCGGGAGGATAGGCTACCGTAGTTCCAACTAGTTGCGTCTTGGATATACTCGGTGAGGCGTAGATTCACAGTAACGGTGAAGAATCTGTTGGCCACGGAACTGGCGCTGCCCGATTAACTCAAAAATTCGAAATTGAACTGCGGCAGATTGAAGTCTCCCAGAATGAGTGCGTTTGTGAAGTTCCTGGTGCCTCTAAGTTCCAGAGCATGAATGAATCCGTAATCGTCTGCTGGAGTTGTGGTTTGGGGGCGGTAAGTGACTCCACTTACGCAGATGGTGCTGCTGTAAGTTCTGAAAGAGTACCAGAGATAATCTGGTTGGTTCAGGATTGGGGTGTCCTGCAAGAGAGCAACAGTGAGGCTATTGGTTCAGTAGACAGCGACTGCACCTCCGTGACCAGTTTGACGGTCACAGTGTAGGATGCTGAGATTTTGTATTGAGAGTTCGTTATCTCTGATGTGGACAGCCACTTCTCCATGATAACGATCAGCTGAGGCCAGTACTTAACATATAGGTCACGCGACTCTGACAGCTTTTTACGCTGGCTTTGTGCGTTCATATTTGGGCACTTCCACAAGTCCACTTTCAATACACGGCCGCAAATGGGTGACGGGACAAGGCTGTTGATGGAGTCGGCGGTATATCCGACAGTGGCTTGATGGTCGTTGTTGTCAGCATTTATGATACCGGTCGCAGGTGATTCTTCGTCAAGATTGTGCATGACCCACGAAGCACATTGAGCGATACAACTGCATCTCCTTTGGATATTGTCAGGGGAGTTAGTCCCCTGACTGCCTGTTTGGGCGTTCGTGGCCGACCAACAAGGATTCGGGCACCCGATGGGAAGTCTGCGCGACGGGAATGCCGTGCCTCTGGTGTTTCTAAGTCCATCGTTTTCAAAACCAGAGTAACTGTCAGCAATCCAAGGGTGGTAAGCATTGACAGATGAGTAGGCCTGGGTAACCGAAATATATCCGTCGCAATCGCAGTCGGAGCCAGTTTACTCCGAATAATAGCCCGCTGTCTTGCATCGCGATTTGCGTTGGCTGGGTTCTCCGACCCTAGAATACCATGAAGAATGATATTACGTCTGAGGAGCTGTCGGTGAGGTAGCTTTCCTGAGGTTGGTGTCGTTCCGACCTCGTTAGTTCACCCCGGACGCAAATGTCGTCCGTAGGTCTCTGAGGGGGGAAGCTGCTAGTAAGACACGCTCCACAGTTGCAGTGGAATCCTGCATGAACTTGGTGAGTCGCGGATGTTTTGTAAACTGGGTGATCTGCTCCCGCTGTAACCTTTGCAGTCTAGGTTGTAGGATATCGCTGAGTCCCAGTGAGGTGCTGAGGTTGTCCCACTGCCTTCGGTCGTGCTCATCCAATTCAGCTAGACCGGTGACCATCGGTTCGGGTTAGCTTAGTCTATTGGAAGCTTCTTACGGGAAAGATGGTAGGGGTGCTGGTGGCGGCATGTTTGTTTCTCACTCACCTCAGCGTCCACCATTGATTCAAGTCCATGAGGACAAGAACAGATGGATGTTACGTCGGTTATCGATAAAACAAAGGACTGGGTGGTTGTGGCGGGCATTTATCCGGTTGCTGGTTTATACTTGGTAGGTGGGAAACAGCTTTTCGCACCTTGGGTTATGAAACTACTTTGAGTTTATGTGGCTTCTTGGGGATCTGACCCAAGGTGTTTTGCAGCACACGGTGGTGGTGGTAGATACAGCCTGGGCACTGGTAGCTTGCTAATGCACGTCTAGTTTACTGGTTTACCCCTGTGTGCGTAGAATGGTTAAAAGACATTGCCTGAAGTTCACACAGATGTATAAAAGCCCGTCTGTAAGGTGTTGAAAAAGGGCCCTGTATAAAGCAACATTGATTTTGCGGTCATACTGATGATATACCAAGTGGTGAAATTTTGTGAACGCTCAATCCCACTGATTCAAATTTATCACTGTCCTGCATGGTATGCAGCGGTGGTTCGCGGGATCATGGAAATAATTCTGGTTGTTATGACCACCATCGCTTTGATCCGCTAGTTGGGGATCTGATTCAACCTTAACAGGGTAAGCCTTTCGTGTCATGGAAAACACCGTAGGTCCGGGCAGCCTAATTTACGAGTGAATTGAGATTACTGAGGTACTTGACGATAACATCGATGAAAGTCTATTTTAACAAGCGGTAGCTAGCTGGTTAGCGTGGTGGATAGGATAACAAATGTTTACAGCGTGTATGGATGGGTTGGTTTGCAAACTGGGTAGCTGGCAACAGAACCTTACCAAACAACAGATATTTAGGAGCCACTCTAGAAAAGGAACAGAACCAGATATTATACGAACAGTTCAAGCAAAAGATTACTCCACTGTTATGCCTGATACGTCGGTGACCAATGAAGAGTTACTATGGGAGATAAGGAAGAACCACAGAAAGGGGGTGCACAGTGTGAAACATCTGCCTTCGTGGGTGGAACGGATAGACTTGAAACAGTTGTAAGAAGAGACTCCGAAAGTATCAAGATTATTGTAGGTAAGGGCGATATTATGAGTCTGTTGATACATCAGCTTGGATCCAGGAGACCTCGGAACATATTCTGTAGATTCCTCAGATACGACAGACGATTAACGGTAACATATCGTCTCGACCGGCACAGACATGGCAGTAACGTCCGATTAGGGATTCCGGGCAACTCTGCTTTGTCGGTTGGATTCATAAATTGTTCCGCATACAAGCGAGGATAGTTCGAGAGATTTCTGGATCCTAGGTTGCTTATTTCTTAGGATATTTAAAATAATGGATCTTTCTTCTTGCACTTCCGAGCTTCAACGTTCCTGCGTCTTTCGAGATGAACAGTTGCCCTTCTAATAAGTGAAAATGTGGCACACGCTTAGTTATACTGATAAGCTGCTTGGCAGATTCGATAGTTTAGAAGAAGCCCAATTGCAAAAATTTCGGAATTCGGCTGGTTCCGAACCAGCGACAGAAACATGCCCAAACGCGATAAATGTTCTACCAGTTGAGCTACGAATCCACGTCGGGCAGTCATTTGGCTTGAACATTTGGTGAATTTTATATGACACAGTTGGTTGCGTGGGTAACTAGGTCCAAATATGAAGTTTCTGAGTTTCCGGTGTGTCTTCATAACTTAGCTGGTAGAGTATATGCTGCGTTTAGTTATGTCGTTTCTGTTGCTGGTTCGAATTTTACGTAATTGGACCTCTTCTAAAGTACACATAGTTGACAATATGTTAAAGGTGCATAGCTGTCGTTGTGTGACACGACACTGGACTGAGTCATCCTGTTGGAACGATGGCTTTGAACTCCTGGAACTACTCCAAGGAAGCAGCAGATATAAAGGCTGACCAAAAGAACACAATTTGGCCAACTATCGAACGTTGTAGACTATTGCTGCGATAGCATGGCATTAACATCTCAAAGGCGTCAAAAACACATACAAACGTTTTAGGGAGATATCCGATCACTTACCACTATGGCAGGTTAAATATTGTGTCATTTACATGGTGGGCAGGATGTCTTCTTAATTCATTCTGTTAACAAAATATTCCAAACTGTTATACACCCGCTTGTTAGTTCGGTTTGGTCTCTTTGAACTCGTCTGGTTTCAAGCATCCATTCCACCATATAAATAAGCCTTACGGAAATTTGCACTTACAGCTGAAAAGAATACCTAGATAAAGGAACGACCGGGAGGTGGAATTCGGAAACCAACGTGTACCGCGTTCATGGCTTGTACTAACCTTTATTTACACAAAAGCTATGTATACCAAGTAGCACTGTGCTAATTTACATTGGGTAATTCATAGAAGATTCCGAATAACAATTATAAATGATAATAAGAAAAAACCTGTGAAACTTCACAGTTTTTAATAAAAATCTTACAGTAATTTCAACGAGTCCCATTGATATACTGTACTTTAACCTAACGTTGCTCTTCCACACTTATGCAATCAATTGTAAACAGCGAAGCATTCTATCACAAACTTTGAGATGAATGAAAAAATAAGTTAGGATAGGCATGGATTCACTAGCGTATTGTTGTCAAACTGCAAGACTCGCCAAGGAGTTCGTTAAAAAGACAACACGATTATTCACGGAATTTACATTTTTGGACGTTTGCAGTGTTAAGAGGGACAGTTCTGTTCCTTTCAGACCAGGTCACTGTCAGTTAAGTGATGTCAACTGGCAGTATCTATTGCACGACCATAACTATACTTGAAAGCATGCTTTAAACGGTTCAGAATCAGACGTACACGTGTATTACTCATCGAATACCTGTCATCAATATATTATATTGATTGAACACTACCCATAATTGATCGAAACTGTCGTATTTCCATAGACTTTCCAGTCGGCCGCTTTCGAAAACAAGCACTAGACTTGAGTTCCGTTCTCATTAGAACTCGTCAATAGTGCATATCCTTGTCACTGCCGGGACTTGAACTCCGGTTACGCTTTCATGAGGCAACCGTGTTTACCACTGCGCCATTGACCCCACATTAGGCACGACCGAATTATCATATGTGAACGCTCAACCACTTTTGCTCGTGAGTAATGATCAGGTTGCCCGATTATTTCGATAGGAGACACAGTTATTGTCTGTTAATTCCATATGAAAACCAAAATCCTCCACTACTCATCATTGATACATTAACTTCCAATTTTTTGTTAGTTGGCCGGACGAAAAGGTGTGTAGGAAATTTCCCATTTTTTGATTGGTCAAAATGTTGCCATCGGCCACATGCGGAAGTCATCCAAAAGTGTAGTGCATACAATGACATACTAGGAAGAAATGGCCGTAGACATCACCGAATGGATTTGTACCACCGACGCTCGAAGGAATCTTTTGAGAACACTTTCAGCTGGTCTCTGTCCACAGAAAATTCACAGCCATCCACGTCTCACTGAAAGAGCTCAAAAAATCCTTCGGTTTTTCCTTCAGAATACCTAATAAAAATATACTCATGCGACCAACCCTCTGTCTGCTGAAAAATATCGAAACTTCCAGAAGCAGTTGGGTGGCCCGTAACCATGGGTGGACCATGACGTCCATTTCGGATAGATCTATCATGCAGTCTGACTGCCCCGAGAAGTCCAGTGTGCACCGAATACTTGATTTCGTATTTATGTTTCCAGGCTTAAGCCAAGTTACGTTATCATTGGGACAGTAGCTTCACTTGCTTGGAGTTATGTAACGGAAGTGGACAATTTGCCTTCCGTCGCATATCGGCCTCGCAAGTTGCCCATCACTTACAGGCCAACTTAGGCAGTTCCAATGAAAAGTTGGGAGATAAAGATCCAGAAGACTCAGAAGATGAAACGCCAGAACATCAATGACAGATAAAAAGAATACCCATGTATAGAGCAAACTTGGTGAAAGACGTGGAGGTAAAACAAGAAATGTTAAAATCCAAAAAACAATTCTACTAGAAATGACTAACTGCACGATGGTCTGTGACAACGATTCCATCCACTTCTGGAGAGAAACAGCACAGACTCTGCCAACGTTCACTGGACGAGGTTTGAGATCAACGGTTCAAAGCCTCTGACCTCAACCTTCTGAATAGGTCAGTCCTCACAACGGAAACAGCTCACTATTACTGACTCAGTTAACCCATAACTGATAGTCAGTAGCTGAAGCATAGATACCGGATACCAAACTTGTCAAGCTCCACTCCAAGTGAGTGAGTGATGCTGAGTATGTTCCGAATGATCTGCGGGAATTCAGGCTACCAGGACAACCGTATGTTACCACAACGCGCCACTATTTTTCGTCAGCCAATCAGAAAAGGCACGACTACAACTAATTCGAGGTGTCCGTATTATCTTATCACGTTTGCTCTAGCAACCGTCAGTCAGATAAGTCCCGTAGGACTCTAGTATCTAAAGTGCAGTATGCGATTGTTGTAGCACTAGTTCACATTTTCCCAACCAATCGCTTACCTTGCTGTCATTCATAAAATTGCTTGTACAATTAAACGAAGTAGTTTCCCTTGCAACTCTGTCTTTTAGCTTTACCGCTTCGAACCTAGCTTTAGGCTCGATGCAGTTCATTGTTTAGCTTCAGTCGGACTAGTTCAATTACTTTAGGATTGCACTCTACGGTTCCGTAACACTTCACCTTTTCTCTCAGTTAGTTTAATAGCCCACTTGTAATTGTGGTGACATATGCACATAAGAAAACAGAAAGGAATTCTTGTCTGCGGATGCCCGAACACTATCTCTAGTTTTTTTACTGAAAGCGATAGCACACTTGTTGTGCGACGTAACATGAGATATCCAGCATCATCGATCAAGAGGTATATCTGGAACTCAGTTTGTTCTGTCTGTTCGGAATAATGCGTTCTTTGTGTTGCTACTTAATAGATACTTGAGATTTCTAATATACACACAGCTAATGTGTAATGAGACCGAAGTGGAGTAGTACTTGCAGATCAAGGAATAACTTGTTCATTCACATCTCACCTGTCTCATATGGAACTGAATTTATAACCATTTTATTCTGACAAAAAATCTGTGTGAGCTGTAAACCATCACCAGTAACTACCACTGCTGATTGCCCAGAAGCGGTCTATAAATTTCTCTTATCTGATTCACTGTAAAAGCGAGTTACGCTGTGAACTACTGGCGTTTGGTTTTTAGCTGGTAAATCGTTTATTGAAAAAAAAACACGATTTGAATAACCACCGCAGACTGACTGGAATTATTAGATATTATTTTCGGTCTCTTTTACTCAT